>JAMALG010000047.1:0-286124 GCA_023628115.1 Naganishia sp. PT2105A-2 | reverse complement strand
TTTCCTTTCCTTTCCTTTCCTTTCCTTTCCTTTCCTTTCCTTTCCTTTCCTTTCCTTTCCTTTCCTTTCCTTTCCTTAGCATCGCTTCAGTAGCTTGCGGTCGCTTTGATCTTGCTTGGTCTTGCCAGCTCTCCCACTGTGCCTTTTCTCTGGCTATGTATACCTCGATTAGGAGCGATTTCAACCGAATCCTCGGTGAAACAGTCGATTGTTGAATCATCGCACGTATAGAGGTAATCGAGGCGGAAATTTCCGGGCCTCGAACAGCCACCTAAAATGTCCTCGATGTCGGATCTGGGGTTCACAGTCATGCTTGCCGTAAGGTCTTATCAGGTCTAACGCAATGGCAGCGCGAAAGACCTTGCACGAGAAGACCGCTTGATTCCCTCGGCTGTCCGCAGTATAATTATCATCTTGAATCATGCCGCGGCCAGCGGATATATCTGTGTTGATACATAACTACCCTGCCTCATCGATTATGCCAAACCGGCATCCTTCATAGCCTATGAGCGTAATCAAGCACGTCAGTCTCCGATTCCATGCTGAAACACATTCTCATGACGCACCTTCAACATCAAAGAACCGATCTGCGCCGGCGAGCTGGCGATGATGGCACCGGCCTTTTCAAGGGCAGCAGTCTTATCCGACGCAGCACCCTTACCGCCACTGATGATGGCTCCGGCGTGTCCCATACGACGACCGGGAGGTGCGGTAGCACCGGCGATAAAGCTGACGACGGGCTTGGGGTTGGCCCGGGTCTTGTTGTGCTTCTCCAGGTATTCGGCGGCCTCTTCCTCCATGGAACCACCGATTTCACCGATGAGGACGATACCCTCCGTTCGGGGGTCTTCCAGCAAGACCTTGACGACGTCGATGTGCTGAGTACTGGAAGGGCAAGACAATCAGGTTGTCGCTCAAGCGAGGGCATGCATTCACGACTTACCCGGGGAAGGGATCGCCACCGATACCGACGGTCAACGATTGACCGAGACCGACCAAGGTGGTCTGGTTGACGGCTTCGTATGTAAGGCTACAATGGCAAGTACTTAGTGTTCGCGCCGGACGCTCTCGACGATGAACACTCACGTTCCCGATCTCGAAACGACACCGATCTTTCCCTGGCTGAAAATGTGTCCGGGCATGATACCCATCTTGCATCCCTCGGAAATGATACCGGGGCAGTTACCACCGACCATTCGTGACTTGGACTGCGATCGCAGGGCCTGCTGGATCATAAGCTGGTCACGCTGGGGAATACCCTCGGTGATGGTGACGATCAAAGGGATCTCGGCCTCGATGGCTTCGAGGATGGCGGCGGCGGCGCCGGCGGGAGGGACGTAGATGACACTGGCGTCGGGCTTGGCATCTCGGACGGCCTTTTGCGAGTCAGGCTTTAGTTGAGGGATGCATCGTCGGGGCGAAAGGAAAGGCTCACATCGGCAACGGATCCCCACACCGGCAAGCCCAAATGTTCAGTTCCAGCTTTCTGTTTCACACGAGCGAAATTAGCGGTGCGAGCTTCGATTCTCCCTGGCCGCGGATGCGTACCTTGGGGTTGACTCCACCAATGTAGTTGTTCTTTCCGGCAACCTTTTCGGCGAACTCGATGGACTGCTTGGCGTGGAAAGTACCCTACACAAACAAATAAGAGGAATGAACAAGCCAGTTGGGGATGATTTGGGGTCAAACGAGAAGAATGCCTTACAGTCTTTCCGGTGAAACCCTGGACCAAAACTCGGGTATTGCTTCCTGTCAACATAGGAGAGATGGCATAAAGGCGAATCAAGAGCCGCAAGACGACAAGGAATGAGGAAAGCAAGCATGAGTGACGTTCAACCCCACATGGTCAGTGACTAACCGATCAACAGGTTCTTGATGGTATCATCGTAGGACCTCCTTGCCGAAGTGGTGGAAAAGGCTCGTGCGTTGGACGCGACGGTCTTGATGGATTGTTTGGCAGCGAACATGGTGATCCAGCAATTGAGAATTATGGAAGGGGATATGCGGAGCGACGAGCAATCCACGCAAGGGTGATATCGACTTTCTGGCTGAACGTCTGGTTGAAGAGAGCAGAACCGCTTTCTTTCCGCGCCTGGCTTGGATCCGGCTGTCTGCATTTGGGCGTGTCAAAAAAACCGAGTATTTCCTACGGCCAGAGTTGGGGACGAGGTGCGATCGAGAGCGTGTCTCACTTGACGAGTGAGCTTGAATCGCGGTTCGTCTTCTTTGCGACGTTGTGATAACGGGTTCCATCATCAGAGCTTTCCTGGTAGAAGGCTTACGCCGAAGCGGAATCTTTCACTCGACACGTTACCGACATATACCCCATATGACATCCATCTGCCGAGACAGCCGCAGGACGGCGGACGAGAGAGCCTTGAGCGGCAAGGTCTTGCAGGCAAGTTCTTTATCGCCGACCGTGTCGCCCTTCGTTCAGCGCACGACGGAGAAGGTCACTCCCTGTCCTCCGACTGCGCACTTCATACAGTTCGATCAGGTAGGCTTACTTACAAGAATTTCACGCATGAGCGACCGCTAACAACATCGCAACGTAGAAGTCCCGTAGTGACAAGATTCGGCAAGACGTTGTGCTTCCAAGGCATTCTCAAGATCTGGCTACGACACCTACGAAAAGCAGACGCAAACAGAACGTCTTCCGGCACATCGCACAAGTCGCCCTTTCGTTCGCCGTCACATGGATGGTCCTTGACGCCTATTACGGTCGTGATGCAGACCCTCTCATGCGTCTATTGTATCAGGCATCATCGAAAGCTCCACGCATCTCGCTACCATGGAGTGAGGAGTCGGTCGATCTAGTACCTTTACAACCGCTATCTCTGGAAGCACACGCCATCAAAACTAAATGCGAGGCACTACCGCCCTTCCCCTCGGGCGTTCATCGGGAACGAATTTCCCGCGTCCGCACCATTCTTCAGCAGATCCGCGACGATGGCTCAGAGATGACATCCGGCGAACAAATCTATGTCCTCGAGCCTGGCATGTCCTCGTTCTACTATACTGGGATCGGTTCTGAGCAATGGCGCGCTAGCGAGCGGCCATTCTTATTCGTCATACGCGCTGGGGACAGTGATGGGAACACCAAGAATGGACCGGTATTGTCGATCTTGACGCCTAATTTCGAGGCGCCGAGGGCCAAGTTGTTGAATCTGCCGGGTCTGGACAAGAGCGGCGAGGTCGAATGCATCGAATGGAAAGAGGAGGAGAATTGGGCCGAGGTCTTGCTTCGGCATCTGGAGGGGACAACCGAGGAGAAGGCAACCTCGACCTTGAAGATCCACTTCGACCCCGCTGTCCGGAGCTTTATCTCCGCCGGGATCGCACACGCCGCTATGAATGCCAAAGTTGTCAACGGCAATACATGCGTCCTCCTCGATGTTGCGGATCCTCGGATACTGAGTGTGCGCGAGAGAAAGTCGGCAGAGGAGATTGCGGTTCTGAAGTGTGCTAACGAGGTCCGTCTATTCGGATTCCGCTGAAAGGGGGACGTTGACCGACTCCATTCGTCTCTACAGCTCACACTGCAGGCAATCAAAGCTACGAAAGACGCCATGTTCTTTGGAATCAAAGAGCGTCAGACATCGAGCCTTCTTTCCCGCTACTTTGACGAGCTGGGTATGCCAGGCGGAGAAGGTCTTGTTTTGTTCGGCGGTGAGTTGGATGTGGCTGGAGTGATCGGCGATACACAACTTATCTCGCTTTCCATTTCAGAGAACGCTGCTTTGCCTCACGGATCGGGGACTGATCGCGCTTTGAGAGTAGAAGACTTTGCGCTCATTGATGCGGGAGGTCAATTTCGAGGCTATACGAGCGACATCACCAGGGTAAGGAATGTGAATCAACGGAATTACCGAACTCTGACCGGACTTCCCATCCTAAAGACGTTTGCGCTGCCTGGCGCCAAGATCTCGGAGACCCAAGAGCGACTGTGGTTTCTGGTAAAGGAAGCGCAGGAAGCTGCCTTGAGAGCAGGGAATGAGGGAGCTTTGGGGAAGGATGTTGATGCGGCTGCCCGTGATCTTATCAGGAGCAAGGGCAAACGGCAGGCCGAACGAGAGGGCTTCACTCATCGCCTAGGTAAGCTGCCTATTAAAGATCTGATCATTCGCTGAATGACCATTACTTTCCAGGACACGGTATCGGGCTGGAAGGACACGAGTCACCATACTTGGTGGGATCGAACGATCGACCCATAGAGACTGGGAATGTGTTCAGCAACGAGCCCGGAGTATACATCTTGGGAGAGATCGGAATCAGGCTGGAGGATTGCTGGTACGTGACAGATGAGGGTAAGGCTGAATTGTTTACTGGTCCGACCAAGGATTATTGGACAATCTAATGGATGTAGCGAATAGCGTTGTATAAATCAGCGAACACCGTCAAATGCATGCCGAAAAGCGAAGCACACCGACACCCAGATCAATCTCCAAACCACGCTTTCGCTACGCCTGACGTCATGGGCCGCAGGATCATGGCTCGATCGATTGCTTTCGATGTGAGACACGCGTGGACATTTTGGATTCACTCTAACTTGACCAACCGCTTGCTTTGACATACCATCTGTAACCCGCATAACAGACTTTGCTTCCAGGCTCACGGTAGCATCGAATCTCTTCAGCTCGTTCGACGCCTTCACGCAATGTCACCACTAGTTCCGCCGTCTGGTCCGCTCATTCTCACCCTTTCGCTGGACAAGGCATCACATCAGTTCCTGACCGGCCTCCGTCAGAAATACTTTCCGCCTCACCGCAACTTTCTCTCCGCACATGTCACTCTGTTCCACGCCATTCCACCTCAACGTATATCCGAATTGGATGGATACCTCGAGAGCATATGCAAAGAGCAAAAAGGATGGGATGTCTTTATCGGTGAACCCAAAAAGATGGGCAAGGGCGGCGTCATGGTCTCTGTGAGAGAAAGGCCATCCGGAACGATAGAAGCCATCCGAGAGGACCTTCTCTACAACATGAATCGTAATGGCAAAGCGAACGAAGACAAACTGACGGAGCAAGACAAAAGGAAGATGGGGAAACCGCATGTCACCGTCTTGAACAAGGCGGAAAGCGAGGAGCAAGTGAAGAATTGTCTGCGGGAGGTGGAAGAGGTCTTTGAAAATATGAAACAGCCGGGCCAGAAGGTGGGGCAGCAGAAAGGCAATGCCATTGGCTTCGAGCTGTGAGTCACACCTGGAAATAATTTGTCGTGTGCCCAGCGTTGAGACGACTTGGATAGCTGGGAATATCTGCGAAATGGGTCGTGGCGTCCGATCAAGACATATACATTCGACTAGAATATGATATTGTCATCCAGACTGCGTACCACACCCTTCAAGATTTCGCGGTCATTCGCCCAAAGCCGCTCCACGATGCGTTTTGCGTCTGCCACTTGTTGTCCAGAATCTGGATATTGCCGAGCGGCCAAAGCCGCCATGTTGTCCTCAACATTCTGCAGTTGCAAAATGCAGATCGAACGCAAGGCATCGCGCACCGCTGACTCATTCCCGTCGGAGATCGTGTCATTGATCCCCATGATCAAGTCCAGGAAAGCTTGCAAGGTGGATGAACTCGTGCGGCTAGACGGACTGTCGATGTAGCTTTGAAGGGCTTTCTCCGGAATCTGCGCGTACATGAATCGCATAGCGACCAGAAGGCGATGAGAAGGATGTGCAGGAGACGGCGCAGAGTGCAGCGTGTAGTCGCTGCGGCGTTGGCGGACGATTACTCAGCCACCTTACCAACCATGCCAGCACAGGACTCACTCGAGATATCCATTGATTTCCAACACCTCGCTCTTGAGAGAGACAATCGACGGATTGTCGACCTTTCGCCATGCCGCATTAATGTAATCATCCATGCGTATCTCGTTCCATGGATTCTGCCCTTCCGATGGGACAAACCCATACTCAGAGAAGAGAGTTTGATCCGAATGCGGTCCATACGCAAAGACGACCTGGTCTCCTCTCCTTAAACCGGTAGATTTTGGAGCACGCATCTGCAGGGTCCGCTTGCGCCAAGATGACGGACCAGGTCGACCCGTTTGCGAGGCGTTCTGCTTCGAGGATCCGCCGGCGGATTCCTCTACCAACTGAACGCTACACAACCGGACGGGGGTTGCATCGGCAGACGTTGACTCTGAATCGTCTACTCTGAGGTGTGTATGATTTGCAAGATCGAGCAGAGGTCCCATGGTGTGGTTTTGTTGCTCACTGTCGGTGTCGCTTCGACCACGTTTCCCGGTATCATCCGGTTCAGCGTACGCGCACCTTGGGACTGGTGGCATGTCGAGATTGAGAAACAACGTTCGTGTGTTGACTAGAGCGACCAGCGGCCGTTAGAGAGACATCACAAGGACCAACAGCCACTTACCATTCAGCCAAGCCCATAGCAGATCCTCTTCCGTTACGTCAGACCATACCTTCCGCAGAGAATCGTCCGGGCTGTTCTCAAGCGATTGAGACACGCCTGTTTCCATCGCCTTTACGTCCGCTCTATACCTCCCCAACATGTCCTGTAGCTTTCCATACGCCGAATGTGGCACATGCGTCTTCGCTAGATGATTGAGTGCCGCCCAGTCCCCGGAATCCGGAGTGTCTTGGACAGGCTCTACTATCCATGTGAGAGGATGCCAAGGGCGAAAGGTTGTCGGCAATGTCGTGAGATACACCGACCACGGACAATAGCGTGGATTCCCCTTGTGAGGGGAGGATCGTCGATTCAAAGCAAGGTACAGCGAAAGCGTTTGCGTGGTCGTCATTCTTCCTTCCTGTCTATCCCGCTTGCTGGTGTTGGACTGTGGAAGCACGCTCGGGTGTATTAAGGCGGGGTTCGGCGCTCCTTGAGCTCGTGCATCGTTATCTGCGGCTTCGATGGTCCTTGGATGCAACAGGGTTGCCGCCGGTAATTCTAGAATGACGGATCCCGGCTACTGCTGACAATCAGTTTGGAATATTTGCTGCTAGAACGCTGTAACACATACGGCGATGTCTTCTTTGGCGAAAAGGCCTCTTCCCGCACCTGTGATCATCGTCAAGCTCTCAGCATATCCCTCGCACTGCATCGACTGCGACAAGCTTACCAGGAATATGGCGGAATTCCACTTGAAGATCCCTGCGCTGCCATCGACCTTGAGACACTTCTTCCATCCACGCGGTGAGGCGGTCCCACGTTCCGTCATCGGAACTCATCTTCTAGTAGGTCTCGATACCCTGCTTGCTATGCTTGAAGAACTGATCTGGGATGGTGATCTGCTACACTGACTGCTCTCGCCTGTCGCTCGCTGGTAACGAACGAATGAAGCAGATAGAGTATAAGAATGCAGAAATCCCGAGTGAGACAGCGCTCAGTCTCGTCGATCGCACGCGCGCGGACCGAGCGACAGCGACACGTCAAGTGTCGTCGCGGTTGATCAGTGCTGTACAGTTATGAGGTGCATGTTATCCGTAGTCCCTCTCTCATTGCAACGGCGTCGGTGCTATCACGGGAGGCAGGATGTCTGCCGTATATCCGACTTCGTATCCCGGATCCCCGTCCTCACAAACACCTCCGGCCCTTGCAGCGACCAACAAGTCTCATGCCGGAAAGCCCGTCATCACGCAGAATGGCCGCCATGGCAGCTTCTCCCAGCGCAAAGACTCAACATACTCGTCGATGGGCAGACCTTCATTTAGCGGTTTCAGCGCTTTCGGCGGTGGTATGGCCATGAGTCGGCAAGGCAGTCACGCGAGTCTGGCGCCGTCGGACGGGACGGTCAGGCAGACTCCCTCGGGTGTGCATAGACGTGGCACGGCAATGACGATGGGGACGCAGTATACCGCTTCCGGTACGCATCGGTCCCTAGGGAAGCAGCAAAAACGTCCGTCGGACGGAACATGGGCGACGATGGATCCCGACGAGGTATTTCGGAGGTTGAACGTTGCAGAAGTTAAGCGAGTCGAGGCGCAGTTGAGGTACGTCTCTGTGCAAGTCGAAGAAAGAAGCAACCCTCAATTCGGCACGGCAATAGGACCACGGCAGGTGGTAAACAAGCCGAACTCCGCGCTATGGTTAGCGAGCGATACCGCGATCTGCTGCTGTCGACGACACAGATCGGAACCATTCACGATTCGTCCCTCAAACTGTCGCAGGCTCTTCATAGAATAGAAGCGCTTTGCTCCAATCCTGGACGATTCACGGCTCCAGCAGTCGATAACGCGTCCGCAAAGATGCCGGAGAGTGAAGATGCTCTGCTCATCAATGCTGGAAAGCCACGAAGCCAGTCTCATGCAGGTGTGTCGACGTCCAAGGACCTCTTGGAGACCGATGGAAGCGCCATCATGGAGCAATTGCCCTCAGCGGCTGCCGTCAAGCTCTTACTGGACGCCCCAGAGGCGATTTACAAACTGCTATCTTCAAGGGCATACCTTCAAGCGGCTTTCCTCTGGCTGTTGGCGCGAACCGTCAAGGAATACATGCTGTCACGTCAGGAGGAATCGCAGGATGGGAGTTATAACCAGGTACGCTGCGCTGCAACCGCACCCATAAAGACTTGGGCTTACCTGTTTCTGAATCACAGATGTACACGCCGCTAGTACAGAAGCAATGGGAGACACTAGTCCCGCTGCGTGCACAGGTCGTGCATAAAGCGACAGCTTCCATGCGAGATCTGAAACGACTGTGGAAACCAGGCCAAGAACAGGATCGTATTGTAAGCTTTTCTGTCTGAAGCTGCTTCAGATCGCTAAGTTGCTTTCTGCAATCAAGGGCTTCGTACAAACGATATTGACCGCAATGCTCCTCGATTCGAATACCACACTAGACGCACTAGCTCTATTCCTTGAACAGCGCACCAAGACCATAGAGGATATCTTCACCGCTTCCCAGTATATTCGGCCAAATGTCAGCTTTATTCACGATGCCAACACTGCGGAGAAAAAGTCAGACCTTCCGATGAACGACCGACCCAAGTCTCGACATACGCGTCAAGCGTCACGACTGGATGCTGCTCAAATCTTGCGGGAGCTATCCCCTGCGCCACCGGGTGCAAAAGATGTGATCTCGCCGACGAGTCCTTGCGACGGTCGCAAGCCGGATAGGAGAGAAATCAAGCGGAAAATGATCCGAGACCGCATATCGAAAGCCCTGCTGGAAACCGTCAAGTGTATCGCCAGTACCGTCGGGATGACGAAAGCGACCTATCTGCCACGGCCTGAAGCGGATTCAGATGTGGGCTTGCTGGACGATGCGATTGAGAGGGTTCAACGAGGCGAGCGAAAAATCAGTGTCGCTCCAAGAGGGACAGCTTCACAACAGGGGTCGGTTGCGGACGCAGTCCCCAAACGGCCTTCGCGTCAATCGTCGAGTCTACCAAGTATCGCCGACGCGACGCCGGACTCCGCGCAATACGTTTCGACTATCGCCATCCTCAAAAATCTACCCTCGTCCCAGATGCTCTTGACGTATCTGCCGGAAGGGGTCAAGACTTTCACTCCATTCATCACTGCGGTAGCAGGAAAATCCAAGAGTGAGCAGGTGAAGCAAATCAATGTTAAATTGGACGCCTGGGTGGCTGCGGCAATGAGCGATTTGGTGCCAAGAATCGACATTTGGCTGGGCAGATTGGACAAGATTTCCGACATATGGAAGATTCGCTCGCAACTCAATCGACTCCTCGATGATATCAAGAGCAATGAATCGATCGCGCTATCTTCACGACAGGTCGAGGAGATTCGAAAAGTTGCCCAGACTACTTTTGAAACGAGGACGAAAGCGATCTGGCGGGCACAACTGGATCAGTTACACACAGCCACTAGATCGGGCTTGCAGAATAGTCTCGATAAGATCCGGCACAGCGATAGCAGTAGCATGACTGGTAAGCGCATTCCCAGCGCTCGACCCATACCCTGCCCCTGACCTCTGTTTAGATCTGCATCCATCGCTCGTGTATTTCTCGAGTCCCATGCACTTCCCAAGCGTGTCTATAGGCGCCTTCACTGCCAACAATCCTCTGCAAGCGAACTTTACCAACGCGGAACTCCCGAAATTTCGGCACGATTTACGCACCAGGCTATCGCATCGCACTCATTTGATACAAGAGCGCTTGGACGATCTTGAAACGGCCGTTTCGCAGCTGCAAGACGACGCTGCCATTCTCCACAGGCATCATCAAGGACATGGCCTTGCCGACGCTTATCGCGTGGATTTCAACAAAGCGTTATCCGGTATTGTGCGCATTCTTGAAGAAACCTCTTCGCATATCCTGCATGATCAAGCTAGCGACCCAATTTCGGTGGATCTAGCCATGTTCATAGGCAGACTCGCGCTACATTTGGGAACCTCGATGGCATTGGCGGATCTCGACACCGCTGCAAAGGGTAAGATTTTAGGCTATTTCCAAGTTTATGTCTGACAATGTCATCTCGGTAGATGAAATAAGACGAAACCTGCAAAGCGTTTACGAACAGTGTGTCAGGCCATGGAAAGCCAGAACGCTCGAAGACGCCCTGCAAATCTTCCGCAAGGTCTTCGACTCGTATTCGAGCGCCGGCGCACAGCTCTCTTCGGCCATTTTCAACGCACTGGCCGACATGGTGGCCGCCATTCTGGACAGCGGCGCGATTCAGCATCAAAGAGCAGAGTTACAAAAGGATCTGGCAATCGATTTCGCCGAAGAAGCCCTCGCCATCTGGAGCAAAAGTGAATCATCCGAGAGTACGCTTGTACAGAAGCAAGATACAGCTTTCCTGCAGTATCTGGCAGGTACAGCTACAGTCGAACAGGTATGCCTTGATTTTGTTTAATGCCATATGTCTGGATTGACTTTCGTATGTCCACCTAGGCCGACCTCGCTATACCGTCCATCAAGAAAGTGCAATTGCTCTTGCAGCCGCTACTGGAGCATACAGTACACCTCATCCCGGCATCAAAATTGGCCAGATCAGTGGCGGAGAACCGACAATCTATTCTCTTGCCGTTCGGCCAAGCACCGATCTCGCACGAATACGTTTCCCCTACACCGGTTATGAAGCCATCCGCGAGATTCGGAATGCTATCCTTGGTCTAATGCTGGGACTCAAAAGAGCAATGTACGAAGGTGATGAGGTATCCTACAACGTTGTTGATGATCATCAAGATAGCCTGTGTCTTAGCCTTTGTGACTCTAATTCCTCGTCCCGGTCACCCCCTGTGGCGATCAGACTTCGAGCTCACGGGTCGTCCTGGTCTCTCTTCCATCACCGACTTTACACCTTCCCGCTGCGAGGGGGAACTGTCTTTACCTGCTTGCGATGCTGAAAGGGGAATCCCGTTGCCAGTCAACTGCGGCCCCACAACCTTCAGGCGAATCTTGCGAGCGGATATCGGTGTCGCGGCACGGTCTGACGGAACGGGAGAGTGCATGGCCGTGGCGTCGCTGGTCTTCGCTGGTTTCACCTGATTACTGTGTGACGACGCGTCCGGGGACCCATCGCTAACCAAAGTGGTGGGTGTAACATTGATATGTGGCTTAGCTGCGAAGTCTCTAGCAATCTGCAAAGACGACGCGTAAGCTCTTGAGCGTTTCGCGGAGTGCATGACTTGCAGTAGCATTTTCAGCGTCTCCATTACTGTTTGGCACATCGGCCGGGAGATCGTGCGTCCCGTCTCCAACAGGCTTGCCATTTGTCACAGGTTTCACCGATAAAGGCGACCCCTGGACTCCATGACTCAGACTAAGGAGGATCTGCGCGGCGTCAACCTGGAACCAGGAGTTATTTCCATACCAGCGGTAAGAGATTAGGGATCGCAACCTACCGATGAGTACGGAGATCTTGTCTCGGGAACCTCTCCGACTACAGGTAATTTTTGTACCGCAAGATGCGGCGACGGATGGTACGAGGACGGCGCAGACGATAATGGGGATCCCCCTCCAAAGACCGTCTCCATCGTGTAGTGCCCAGGTCTATTTCTGTCAGATTCCGCATCCTCGACATCCAAGGTTTCTCCATCAGAACTGGTCAGGATTGTAATTGAGCCGTAGACCTCGAGGGAAATGATGGAGACTCTTACAGTTCATGATCAGTGTTTCCTTTTGGCCCCTTGATACCAAGCTTCGTCCAAAAGTCGAGACGTATAATCCTCTCCGGTACCTTGTACCTCTTGCCATTGATGAACATATTCTCGTAGGCGAGTCGGCGTTTCTCAGCTTCTGTATCAATAATCTCAACCAATCCGTTGTTTGGCTGCCCGCACTGAGTGACATGGATCACTTCCACTCCGTGCCTCAAAAGCCGTTTCTTTGGCTTGAGACGTAGAGATATCGATCAGCCAAGGGCGTCAGGACGAAATAGGATTACTTACCATCACTTGTGTGGCGTGATTGGGACACATCCATTTGCGCTGCGATGTGGGCATGATTGCAGCCGGAGGTTCCAGACAATCCAGATGCCAACTGAGTGGGCAGTAATCACACGTCACAATCTTCCGTCCGAGTGATAGCCCTTGGGCGGTTCCAGGTCCAACAGGCGCTGCTGAACCCTTACACCTGTAACAAAGGACGACATCTCCTTTCGACTTCAGCTTGTAGGAATCGCGGCCTTCTGGGAACCCAGCGCGACTAGAGACAAGCGCGTGAGCCACATGCGCTAATCGGCGGATTGCTCTACTCACTCGAACTTGACCGGGCGAGCTTCGACTGCCGCTCCGTATGACCCGTCGGGTTTCGTTTGAACTGAGGGTTGTGCACATAGCAGTATAAGCAAAGGAGAGTCTGACATATTCATGATAACTCACTTCCTGCAAAGAACGTCCGAATATCTTCCGGAAGCTGGAATTCGCTGGGATTCCGGTCATCCAAATATTGCAGCAATTCTGCATGCATGCCAGTATAAGGCGACCTGAACGTCTTGGGCTACCAACCGAGAGAACATTTGTGATCAGATAAGACGCCAGCATGAATAGGAGTGCTTTCCACCTACCCTTCTCGCAGCTCTGCAAGCTTTGCAGTACCATTTATCTTCGTCAGGCAATTCATCTTTGGTCAATGGAGGGTCGAGACACATAAAATGAAACGACCGGGGACATCCATCGCAACACAGAAAACTGCCGATGCCAAGGCATGCCGCGCAGTAGTCGTTGTTTTGCTGATTGTCACGTTCAGAAGTGGCGTCAATCGCGTCCGCAATCAGGAAGGGCAACACCTACTACGGTCTCCGGAGCCAGAGCGGCGTTCAACTTGGCTTTCCCTTTCCCCTTCTGAATGCGTCCGATGGCATATGGCGACGTGTCCGTGCTGACAAGACTGTTGGTCCGCTGGGGTACTGAGATAGACGTCCGAGGATGTCGAGGAGGAATGGGAGACGGTTCATCTCCCGGCGCCGGAGCAGATGGCGCCGTTGCAGCCTTGAGGCCTGAGAGGGAGAGCTTGATCTTCGGTCCCGTCGAACCATTCGGGCTGCCGAACGGGTTCGGTATCGCTTGATTGGGCTGCAGATTAGAAGAAATTTTTGCAGGCTGTCCTGCAGCTTGTAATGCCTCGTAGAAGCTCGGGGAAGGCGGCCTATCGAATACAGCTAGAGCAGCTGAAGGAGGAGGACGGAAAACGTTGTGCGGAGATGCCACGTATGGCTCCTGCGGTGAGTGTGTCTGTTGGCTTGTTGATCGCTCGTTGAATTCTCGAATCGCAGCTGTATTTTCTGATGATGATCCCGCTGGAGTCGAAGGAGGCTGTACGCTGATCATGGCAGTGACTTTAGGCGGCGTCGCGGACGACTCGTTTCGCCTGTATCTCGCCGGCCTCACTTTGGGGCTATTTGGCGCAATCCATGGGTCAGAGACGTGCCGCTCAAGCGAGATGGATCAAGGCTTACCGACGGCGGGTCTGATGTCGATCACTCGTCACTCCATCAGTTTCGACAGAAAGCGGAGAGGATGCGCGAGTGATGGCTGAGGGGGCTTTCGAGGCGCTTTGGCTTGATTTCGCTCGTTTCGTCGGCCGGATTTCGGATCCTTCTTCTGTCAACTCGCTGATAGATGACGCGCGCGACAACGAAATCGATCCCCCTTCGTCATTATCTCCTGGGTACGGCTCCGTGTCATCGGTAGCTTCCGCTAGAAACTCCTCCTCCATCACCATTTGGGTCTGCCCTGCGCGTTGCGTATCCTCTGATGGCGACGCTCCGGCGTCATTTATCCTTCGGGAATTCGGTGAACCCTGTGACGTTTCCCCTCCTCTTGCTGTAGCCGTGTGATTGATATTGTTGAGCATGGCTGAGTGCGTCGTTCGCTCACACCGGCATGGCTACGGCTATCGTTCGCTGATGAAGGGCTGAAACGCGTGTCACATCAGCTTCTTTGGAGTACGATCATACGCGACTTCGTATTCAGACTCACATGAAAAGCTGGTAGAACCGTGATGCTTCAAGAGACCTAGACTAAGCCACACCCAGGGCTATACGACGGCTGGCCGGAGAGTTGTGAGATCTCCGAGCGATACCCCTCTCCATCAGCTCCTGCACCAGTCTTCTCTAGTGCTGCTGCTGCAGCTGTCGATCGCTCGTCCAAGCTCGACACCCAGTGCGACCGAGTCGAAAGGGGTAGTTCAGCTGGTTCTCGCCTTGCCCACCAAGTCTCTGGCGCTTTCATTGATGCATAGGTATGGACGCCCTGGGCATCATGAAATAGCATATCAGTCAGTCAGCGGTAGGTAGCAATTTCTTCTGCAATATGAAGCGCGTCGACTTATTATGATTTCGGGAGATCGTTGCTTCAGACATAACATGATACGACGGCGACCCGCACATTTCCGGTCCAGACTTTAGGCAGGGATCCGAGGCCAGAAAGCTTTTGATAATCTTCCCTGAGGTCTGCGGGGTAAGAAATAGCGGATCCGCCAAGATGTCGGCGGATGGCCATGATTGAACGATATGTATAGTCAGGCGCTTTCACAAATGATTGGACGGTTGTTTCATATCGAGCGAGAAGGAACTGTTGCAATGGTCTTACGGCATCAAGGTCATGTATATATGGTCGCATCTACCGTTTGACGGATACTTTGGCGTTTCCGAGCGAGCTGATGAAATGTGTTGGTAAAGAAGGGCAGTCTGTTCTGCACCCTGAGTCGTCTTCTCCCTCGCCCCGCCGGGAGTCTTAGTCAAATTCCATGATTCATAAGCCTCGTACGCATGGAGCTCGTCATTTGTATGCAGCTCACATGTTGCCACTAGGGAGCACAGCAAGATCATCCATCTGGCGATGTCGAAAAACTAGCGAGTGCCGTGTATAAGCACAGCTTTGAATCGAATTGCAAGGCTCTTCCATATCTTCTCTGTGAGTTGATCCTTGCTCGAATTCCGAGCCCCGAGGAGAGCCATCAGCAGAAGAGAGTCTGTCACTGTCACATCAGACAACTCTCAATACGAGACTTCATGCTTATCAACGAAACACGCACGTCGAGACCCTGCAAGGCGGTACTCGAACTTCACCTTCGCGGCCCAGATGCATCATTTGTCGAGAGCCTGCCTCGAAAAGCGACTGCCGAGGTATCTTGCGATGGTATGGAGTGGCGCCTGTTCTGGAAGCGCCTATTTGCTGGCTAACAATGGTAGGCACGCACGATGACGCCCCCTCAGGCTGCGGCCATCAGCAAATGCGACCGAATCTCAGGAGTCCGATCATGTAGACGACACTTGGCCAACGAATAGGCTATGCTGATAATAGAAAGAGATAGTTCCTCTTCTACGCGAGGTACGCTGGACGAGCGATACATGTCGATGTTCCCCAGCCTCAACTCCATTGACTTACCGAGAATCATGATGTTGCTTGCATTGGCGCGCACGATCAAACAGATTACTAGTTATCATTTGAGGAAGCCAGAATGGCGAGCAATCCACGTATAGAGCTCGAGGTAACATTCGGTGCATGCTTGAAGCCGCTCCTAAAGGCCAGCGAACACGGGTGTTATCAGCAAGGGTGAACAGAGATGTAAAGAGGGAAGCAAGTGGCTTTGTGACGGAACAAAAATGAAAAAAGGATGCGACGCCTGTGCGATTCGAACACACGCGGTCAGAGACCATACCCTGTGCTGGTCCCAAAGGATTGATAGCAGGGGCACCCGTTAACCACTCCGGCAAAGCGCCATTGTTAGATTCCCTGCTATAATTATGAACAAGTAATGATTTCGTCCGCGTGATTCTCTGCAACGTATAGCTCTTCCCGCGAATTCTTGAGGTAGTCAACAAGAGACGCTGTACCAAATCTGTTTTGAGCTTGGGGTACAAAGTCAGTCAGCTGTTGCATACCGTCGCGAGCCGCCCTCCCCGGACTTCGGGGACAATGGCGTAACTCCTGCCGCCGTGCCGTTTCCCGAGGGAGACGCACCAGCTGATCGCCAATCGCTGCCACTAACAACAATCTTGATGTATCAATTATCCATAACTGTTATTCATCTCGTATTTGCCTACGACATTTCAATTACCGAGTTATCGTTCCAAATCATTCATCCGGTCTTCCTCGAGGGTTCCAAACACTCTAATGGTGGTTAGGATTAGCCCACTTAGGCGGTTCGTCCTTGCCTGTGAAACCGGTGATGAGTGGTTGAATTTGATCGGGAGCATTGTCCTCACCCTCATCCTCAAGTTTCTCCCCTTCCTATACGAAAATGCAGGCGTTAGTAACACTCCCCAGACCAGAACAAGAAGAGATGGTAAATCTAACCTCCAAGGCTGCGGAAGGAAAACATATAAGCTCCAAGAAGATTGCTATGGCTTGACGCTGACTTACTCTTGTGAACAGTCGTTGGAGCGTGTTCGGCGGGCGCGCTGTGGCAAATCGGTCAGTCAGAGTCCGATACCCAAAGGTTCTGCAGGCGTACTAGACGGTGAACAGGATCAACTCCTCGTCGCCGATGTTGACGACTGGAATGAACCGAGGTGATGAGCCAGTGATATGGAAACTCCGCGGAAGAGACATACAGTTGTGTTCGGTGCCCTGGGGAACGATGCAGAGATCACCAGCCTGGCAGATCTGTTCCTGTCCTGCGATAATGGCTTTGCATTTACCCTGGGTGAAAATGAGGTGCTGGAGGCAGAGTAAAGAGTCAGTAACATTACTAGTTACTCTTGGTGTCCAGACTTACCTGGTCGACGTGGTGGACCTCTGCAGATCATCGATCTCTTCAGCATCGTGTCGCTGTCTCCTCACTTCCCCACGCACCGTTACCGATTTCTCCTCGACCGTCAGGGCCATTGCCCTTGACCGGAACGGTCATCTCGACGAGCTGGCTCGACTCGCCAGTCCACAGGACGCGTCGGAACTCGTGCGACTTTCGGGGGAACTCCGAAGTCATCTTGGGGAAGTACACCATCTGAGAGGAACAATGAGTCAACGGTGCCAGGTACCGGGAATTAATTGCTTACTTTGTGGGCGGGAGGGTCAACATTGGGCTGGGGGGCGGACATATCTTTGTTTGGCGAAAATGCCACAACAGTGGAACCGAAAGTCCGCCGAACAACATTTGTTGCAGCGACGGTAGGAGACGTCCGTTTTTGTGAGTTGAGCATAGTTGTAGCGGCCCGCATGGTGATAGGCGATCGGAACGAGTTGGATAGGCAGGAAGCACGGGAAGTCAGAGGTGTTCGGGAGGTTGCCGTAATCGACCGGAGGAAATGCGCTGAGCAGGACATACTAGTTGTTTATAGGTTGGCTGGGCGGGTTGCTGAGTCAGGAAGTGATAATTGTTCGTTGAGTCCTCAAGTCCAAGAAAATGTCGCTCGCAAGCAGGAAAGATCTGGCTATATAGGTTCCAGACTCCAGCAGTGCGGTCAACATGCGGTACAAGTGGTGAACGTCAGCTTGAACGTCCGTGCACCCGATCGGATCGCTCGGAATCTAGATTTCTGACGTCATACAGCCAGCGACCTCCGGACCGTATCGGCTGAGCGGAGGAGTATTTCAGCGATAGAATCAACGCCCAAGATGCCAAAGAGCTTGCCAAAGGGCGGCTCCCCACGCTCGAAGGGCTCATCGAAGCGGACGCAATCGCGAACAATTATGAGACGCAGCAGTCGGGTCTAGTCAGGTGGATCGTCAGGTATCGACCTCGCGTCCATTGTCCTCAAACAAGCAACCAGGAACATCGGTGTCTGCCAAAAAAACGTCGCACCGAGCTCACCAGTAGTCTACAAGGCGATATCTCACAAGGCTGAAATCTACGTAGTGTCATTTGCTGTCACAGTCGGGGGTACCAAGCCACCCAATATGATGATAGTACCGATGTCGCTGTTGGTGTAATGTCGTCAATCCACAGTGATTGCAGCCGCGTAGAAAGGCGACTGCGATTATTGTACAACCCTCAGCCACCATGACTATACACTATGTACGGCCGTCCCTATTTGAAATCCAGAGGACATGACTGTCGTGCGTCTCGCACGGCACGGCGAGATAGCAGCGAGAATTCATTGATATTAACATGTAACAGAAATCGAAACGGACGACGTGATGTAAGCTAAAACAACCGCATCCAATGAAAGATCGGAAGAATACTGAGTATCATTCCTCTCGAAAGCCTACCCTCAACCGGAAGCGATGCTATCCCCCGAAGCGGAACCCAGAGCGTAGTATTTGAGTTTGTCCTTGTACATGGCCAACTTGGTGTCGTCGTCAGCATCGGCCGGAATGACTGGTTGAGGAACTGCGGTGGGTTGCACGGCCTCATTCGTTGGCGTTGGTTTACTGATGGGTGGTAGTGTGTTGACAGTTGAACTTTCAGCCGGTTTGTTCTCGCCAGTAGCGGCTACCAAGGGAGATGAAGCAAGTCGCATGAGCTCTCGCGTTGCCAAACTCGATCTTAAGAATATCGACTTACATGCAGCCGAGGAGTTGCTGTTGCCGCTTTCCGCTAGGTTCTGCAATTTGCGTTTGATAAAGAGCTTGTACTTAGAAGCGCCTAGAGCGACATCAAGCATAGCATCAAACTTTTCCTTCTTTTCGGGATGCTGCTTCAAAAAGGAGTGCAACTCCGGCATTGCCTAGAAAGGAGCGGTAAGTATCTTGAATACCACCCTTGACATTCTCTCGACATACCTCGCCTCTCGTGCTACCTACGCCCGAGGCGACGGTAACCAACTGCTGTAGTCTCTCATCAAGTGCATCCTCCACAAGTGAGGCCTTGACCGGTTCCGCACGCTCGGTCGCCACAATCGGCGCCGACTTTTCGTACGGAGGTGCAGGTTCTGCCGGAATATCGTGATCGTCATCTATTGGAAGCGGCGACTCTTTGCCTAGGGAGATACATCGTCAGCACGGTTGGGATTGCACGACGGCTTTCGCGACACTCACATAAGCGATATACGTAGGTGTACAGCTGAAGCCGCCACAAGAAGGAATTTAGCGAGGTATGGTCTAGGAAGGTAGGATTTATTCACCTTGATCTTGATGAAGTTCTCCCCGAATTCTTGTCGAAGAGCCAGGATAGTGCCTCGTTCTCCCAATACCCCTGTCAAAAAAACGCCTTTGAGCTGAAATGCGTCACCGAGCGCACACCGGCAGACTGACCATAGATATGCTGAATCAACACCTTGATTGTCCGCAAAGGCATATCACTCAGTGGAACACCGCTCAACGACCTCTGCTTCCATTCCTTTGGTTCGATGACGATCAAGAAGTTCTCGAGAATACGGAAGAGATCTGTTGCCCGCAGCTTTCCTTTCCTCAGATCGGCCTCTGCGCTTCTCGACCGCTTCCAAATGCACTTCAAAACGAGTTCTCCGTGACGAGCAGAGAGACAGTCTTGGCTGGTAGTCGATGTGAATGGCTGCACGATTTCTTTCAGCAGGTCAAACAGTGCTCTGAAGTCACATTAGCCCATGCTGCGCATCCACCGGTTTGACAGAGACAAAACTCACCTGAAAAGCACGATTTGGTTGCTGGTCGCGAACAATCGCAATATGGTCATGTTGACGAATTTCGCCATCTCCTTGTGTTCCTCCTTCGTCAGCAATAACAAGCCCATTGTCAAATGCTCCAGGAGATGCTGCAACACGTTAGAATCTATTTCCGCCAACAAAGCCGGTACATCGCAGAAGTTGCTCATGGTCTGGATGAGGTGTTTCGCCATTCTGAACATGCCCGGATCGTCGATTGTTGTCTGCTTTTTGAAGAGTCGCGCGAATTGGGTGGAAATGGTTGAAATCAATGGACGTACATGACCCCTGAACACCTCCGGACTCTCGACCAGATCTGCTTGCAGTTGTTTAAGTGCCTTGACGCAGTCCCCGGGATTCTCCGTATCCGCATTCCGAATGAGGTCCGTAACGTCAAGGTCAGGTCCAGGTGGGTCAGGCTGAACGGCGGGCTCGGGATAAGGTGGAGGTGGCTGAGAGGATTTGGACGTGGCCTCCAAAGTCCGCGCCGAAGTACCAGGATGTCTTGTCTTGAGTTGTGCCTGAACCGCTGATGGTCCACGTTGTCGATCCAGTGATTCCTGGATATGTGGCGAAGCCTGGTTCCCCTGAGACAAGATGCGGCCGTTTTGGTGGCTCTGGATTCTCTCTGTTACTGCAGTATCATTCCGATCGCTAACAGAAGCCCCAGATGCTCGGCCCTGAAATCGAGCTGGACTCGAGGTTTCGGAATGAGCACTCACTTGCCTTGGCGGGCTATTGATGGCCGATGATGGTGTCGACCGTGGACCAGCGAGTTTCTCTATTCTGTTCTGTAGCATGTCGCGTTCCTTATTGTTCAAGCCGTCGGCATAGGCGAAAGCTGCATTGCCGGAATATTTGTGCAGAAAGGCGATGCAATCCAAAGCGTAATTTCGAGTGTTGCTGTCGGCTGAAGAGATCTGCTCGGCGATGCGGCAGTATAATTTGTGCGCCGAGGCTGATGGTGCTATATCTCCTCGCTTGCGTATCAACTGGGACAGCATTTCCAGAGAGGCAGCCCGAGTTTTTGAGTTTGTCGATTCCACGCCGTATTCAACGCAGAACTGCAGGACTTTACTGCTGGGTACTGTTCGGTCGATGATGCTGAAGATATTGGCAAGCTTGTCCTTGAACTTGTTGTCGCCCAGCTGCAGTGGAAGAGAATAACACGATCAGCTACAAGTCTGTCTCCACGGTCAGCTATTACCACACACCTTCCGGATCAACGCCGGCAAGAAGACGTTGATTTCAGCTTCCGAGAAGCCTTGATTCTCAGACTTGTTCACATTCTCAATGATGTGGAGAATGATGTCAAGACATTTGAGAATCGCCGTCGTGCTACCCTCCTGCATCCTGATAGCGACATATTTCAGCGCTAGATCTATGTTCGCAAGGCGGATTTCCTCCAGCATATCGTCGGCAACCGCAAAGTCGTTTCTTCCCTCGATTCCGGTGTAGAATTCGTCCATGGTCGTCAGACCAGCCATGTGGTCCTTCTCCGCCAGGCGGTCATTGCTGAAAAGATTGGCTATGAGCTCAGGTGTAACGTGTCCTTCCATTTGTCTCTGCAGGTAATCAAGCAGTTGACCTGGAGAATTGGTTTCGAAAGACCATTTTGCCAAGTCTCGCTTTGCCCGCATGGCTTTAGGCTCCATGATGGCAGTGAGGAATGGCGGATCGCGTTTGACATCTGCTGTTCTTCGATCAATGTCGCTTTGGATGTCGAATGACGGGGCTTGCGATGGACGTGCAATGCTGTATCTACTTCGAGGTACCGGTCGGGGTAATGCGTTTGGGCTATCGTCTGAAGACTGTTTTAGAGACGAAGCCCGCAAAGCATTGGCCTTCATAGCCATTCCGGTGGCTCTGACCGGAAGACCGATAGGCGGTTTGACCCTTGGCGAGGAAGGGCCAGCCATCGATGGTCCCGACAGATGAACCGCTGATGGTCTGAGTAGAGATTGAGGCCGATTTGAGGTTTTGGGTTCCGGCGCCGATTGCTGAGTCACCGCAGGCGCTGGTCTCGTAGTAGGCTTTGCGGAAAACCCAGCGTTGATCTCGCTGCGCGCCTTTTCGATCAACAGCATGACAGTATTTCTGGAAGCTGGCTTGAGATTGGCAACCCTGTCGGAAACTTCCGCAGAGCCGACTGCGGACACCAAGATTGGCAACAAGGCCTGAGCGGCCTTCCTTACATCTGCGCTTCGGTCTTCTACCGACGTCAAGGTCACGGGAACCAGAGAAGAAAGTTCATGGCACAATGGGGCATCGTCTTTCTGCAGTTGCCCCACGACGAATCCCAAAAGAGAGCTCCGGAGTAACGGGTTACTGCTTTCCAGACTGGTCGTAAAGCCCTGAATCATGGGATCGAGTCCTCCTGCGGCATCAGCCATGTTTGCCAACGTCTCGAGAGCGGCGTTTCGTGTCGTAACTTTCTGGTCCGCCAGAACGTTGGCAACCGGAGTGGCGAGTAGCCTAGCGTGTGCTTGAAAGGCCGACCCCATGCCAACGGAGATCTTGCTCACGATGTTCAAGCAGATGATCTTGACACTCAGGTTCGCATCGTTAAGCCCTCGCTTGAGGACACTCCCGATCTCGCCTGTGCGTGCAGAGCGCTGTCAGCGACACATGATTCAGGGATCAAGCGAAGACCAGAATTTACCCATGTTGGCTTTAAGCCTGGAATTTGATTTTTGCTCCAAGAGGGCTAGTAGTGACTCGAAGGCCTCCTTTCGAGTCTTCCAGCTATCGCTTTTCGAGTCGGCAACCACGCTTGTCGAAGTCACGATCTTGTCCAGGTCGACTCTTGGTATCAAGTCATCGAGCGGGTCGGCACCGCCTCCTCCTCGGGGTCCACCCGCAGATGGTCCTGCGGATGTTGGCTTTTGCAATTCGGCACTTTGTCTCGTGGGTTCCGGTGGAGTTTGACCCGCTACTTTCTCGAACTCAGAATTGATCGTCGTAAGCAGAGCTGGATTTAAGTCCTCCAGAAAACCAGTTACATCTGCTCGTGAAAGAAATGTCAACATGGCGAGGAGCCGCGAGGAGGAACCAGCGCACCTGTCCCAACGTAGAGTCGTAATGTTACGAGTGCCGAGGTTGCACTGGATCGAACGGTACCATTCGGGCTCTGAAGCCCAATCTTCAGGAACGAAACCAAGTCCTTCAATGCCAGCCCGCCGATGCCGAATTCCAGAAGAGATTGTTTGACCCATGTCATTGCATCTGCCTGAGCTTTTGGTGCCTTCTGCTTCGTCATGGGTTCATACGCTGTCGATGAACGTTGAGTCTTCATGATAACAGGCTAAGCATGGGGAACTTGCCTTGAGACAGAACAAAGCCGAGAGAAGTCCTTTCGGCAAATGCCCCCAAAGCTTCGCTAGCAGGTTTCTTCAGCTTCAGATCGCCAAGTTTGTCGGACAAAGGTCCGATCGCCAGGGCGGCGGAAGATCTGCCGAACGTTGAGCACTTTTGCGCCATGGCGCCCATCGAAGCGAAAACCTTGCCTGATACCTAAAATACTATCAGGTCTAGCATCGAGGTACGCCCGACTTGTCGATTCTCACCTGGAAGTTTTTCTCATTCCAACCGGGAGTCTTGCACAGATATCGGAAGATGACCTCGCTCTCCGCATCAGCCGCATTGCCTTCCTCCACCCATGCTAATAGTTTTTCTGCTGCGGCTAACCGTTCCTTCCATTGTCCATCAGCCAGTCCGGCTTGAATGTCCGGGGGTATCAGCTCTGCTGCTTGAGCCTCGGCGTCTTCTGGAGAGAATTTGAATTTGACTGGTTCACCAGCGGACGGCGCAGGAAGTGGAACAGAGCCGCCAGATTTTGCCTGTGGTTTAGCAGGCGCACTGGGTTTCGAGATCGGCGGTGCACGTTTCATCTGATTGACACAAATCAAAAGTTCAGAAGACAAGCTTTTGATCCGATGTTATTGCTTACCATAGGTGGCGGCGCCCGCGAGACGGGCCGTGGCGCACTCGGCGGCGCTTCATCCATGACACTAGACTTTGGAGCGGCTCTGATAGGTGGGGAATTCATGACTTTGGGCACAGTCTTGATCACCGGCGAACTGGGAGCCTCGGCATTTCTCATTGACGAGAGAATGGGCTTACGTCCCAGGGGCTTCCTTATCGGTTCGGAATCGGCTTGCCTGTTGGCAGCGGAGGTAGAAGGTTGCAGAGCCGCAACGCGCGGCGGTGGCGCCTTGGCGGTAGGCTTGACCTGTCCTCCTTTGCACTTGACTTCCGCCTTTTCGAAAGCCTCCTTGATCTTGCCTTGCTGAATCTCGCTGACGCCTTCCAGATACGGGTTCATTGCACGCTCTCCGAAGATCTTCGTCAGGTACCCCAAGCCATCCATCGCGGCCGCTCGAACATCGCCCTGCGAGTCCCCAAGTTGAGAAACTTGGGCTTTGGCAATGGCGTCCAAGTCGGCTTTCGTAGGTGATTCTCGAGTGGAAGCGAGTGAGCGAGCCAAGAACAGCAGCGTCCCTTGTCGCACCATCGGATTCTTGCTTTTTAAAGCTGTCACACAGTCTTCAACGATCTCGGAGAATGTTGTCTATCGTGCTTGTGGCATCAGAAACGTCTCATCAGCATGGGAGTCCGTCAACTCACACTTGAGAACACCGCATCTAGCGTATTGCCCAAAGCCTCCATCGTCTTCTTCTCCTTCAGTCGCTCGAGAATGGGCGGCATCACAACGCTTCTGTATTTGCCGAATCCCTTGCCCTCCACGCCGCTCGCAAGGGCCGCAATCATCGCCGCAGAGTTGGAAACAACCAACACGTTGACGTCCTTCATCTTCGCCGCCAGAGCACTCGCATAAGATGAAAGTTCAGGATTATCGACGATTTTGGGTTTGCCCTCCAGGACCTTGAGGCAATCGGCAAGCAACTCGACCTTGTCCTTCCACTTGGTTGATGCAATCTGCTCATGAAAGTTGGAGGGGAAAAGTGGGACGACGTCGACTGCTTCTAGCAGATCCAGAGCATCCATCTCCTCCGCCTCTGAAGAGTCGGCGCCATTAGGCGCATGAACGACCGCGTTTCATAAACCGGGAAAACTTACCAGGTTCGATATCAGCGTCCCCGGCCCCGCCCATTCCTGCACCTGACGCTGCCTCCATCTCCCTAGCTTGCTTCCTGGTGAGCCTCGTCGGTCTACCTGTACCTCCCGCCTGGTCACTGGCATCCATTGCGGCAAAGGCTTCCGTCAATTCCTTGAGCTGTACTGGCTTGAGGTCTTGGAGAGAAGGCATCAGGGCTTGGCCTAGATAACTATATAGGGCGAGAGTCAGGCCCGTTCCCTGAAGAATGGAGGTCAGCCATATTTCGAAATTCAAAGCGAAGCTACTTACCTCTGCTCGAACAGTCTTGTCGGAATGAGCGAAAATCTTGTTCAGAGCCTTGACGAGAAGCTTGATATCTCCTAATGGTTTTACACCAAACTCCCTGAAAGATTGAGGGTTTGGTCAGTCTCCCAAAATCGGGCCGTTCATTTCCAAGAAACCTACGCAACGATCTGTTTCAAAGCGGTAACCGTTGAAGCGACAAGCTTTGGCTGCTTGGCGTCTAGACCCCTCAAGAGATCATTCTGAACAGAACGCTTATGAACTCGATCAAGTGGTGCCTTTCGAGCTGCAACTCACGATGACGCCTTCTCCCGAATTTTCCATCTCGATATATAGCATGCATAATTCAATGGCTGCCTTCTTCGTCCCGGCTCTGGCTGAGCCCAAGCATTTGTCGACCAAGCTTGGGACAACGTCTGATCGGGTTCTGTCGGGAAAAGGCGGTCAATTGCAAAGCCACAAGATTCAGAAGAGATATACCTCGCCGCGTTCTCCCCGCTATCCTTGAGTAACGCACAGACCGCGTCCACCCCCTTCTCTTGCGCGACGGCATTGCTATCCGTGACCCATTTCTTGCTGTAAACGCGGTATTGGCATAATCGTTTAGCTCGGCATCTGGTATACGTACAGAAGGTCTCCATTCAAATATGGACGAAAGAATGGATCATCATCGGAAGACGTCTTGCCAAATTTGCTTATCAGGTCCAGGTAGGCAGATTGACGTGCTTTCCAGTTCTTGGGACGAGGAAAACAAGATTATGAATTAGCGAAGGTAAACAACAAGGCGCGGTATGCAATCGCTTACCTTGTGCACACATCGCTCTTCCAGGGGGATGGCAGTAAAGTCCTCCTCGACGGGAG
Organism: Naganishia sp. PT2105A-2; assembly: GCA_023628115.1. Lineage (NCBI taxonomy): Eukaryota > Fungi > Basidiomycota > Tremellomycetes > Filobasidiales > Filobasidiaceae > Naganishia > Naganishia sp. PT2105A-2. The sequence goes on along the minus strand of JAMALG010000047.1, from coordinate 260,013 downwards.
GCGCACCGAATTCATCCATCGCCTCGCAGTTCCCGTTTTATGCCGTCGGGGGGATCCGTGTTGGTTATGCTTGTTGGTTAGGGACGCGCTACAGGATGAAAACGATCCATCGAGCACCGCACAGTCAGCAAAGCGTGAGGTAGTGTGTCTCTGGCGTCAATCGAGTTGATTGCTGTGTGCGTTCGAGCAAGGCAAGATCTTTTTTTGACAGTATAGTTGAACGAGCTTCTACACCTCGAGACTCTCCCTCGCGCTGAGACAACTCGTAAACAACGACGATCGCGGTCAGAGCGGAGCCGAGACGAGACGTCTTTAGGCTTTGTCAGCGAGCTTACGCCAAATGTCTCATCATACGTCATCACGAGCGGCTCTTCTTTTCCGGAATCCTTTGACAGTCTGTTTGGAAGGCCTCAATTAATTGATGCTTGGGCTTTATAAGATATATATTTACTCTATACGCACCAAGTTTCAGGATAATCGCCACGCCATCCTTGACATATGCTCAGAAGACAGTTGCTGCGTGCAATACAGCCAGCCTCAAGACGCTATATACCACTAGCAAGACCCCCAACACCGCTTCGAACCACTTTCGCGCCCCGTGATATCATTCACAGACACCAGCACACCATGTCGGCCGACAAGGGAAAGTCTGCCGAGCTCCCACCTCTGAAGAATGAGCTTGATAAGGCCAAGTCCCCATATCTGCTGCAACACAAGAACAACCCTGTAGCAGTAAGTAGACCTCTTGACCTGCACGACTACTTCGCCACACTGACTTTGCGCATGTCCAGTGGCAAGAATGGAAACCCGAGGTCATCGAGCGTGCCAAGGCGGAAGACAAGATGATATTTCTCAGCGTCGGATACTCGGCTTGCCATTGGTGTCACGTACTCGCGCACGAGAGTTTCGAGGATGAGTTCGTTGCAGAGATGATGAACAAGTACTTCATCAACATCAAGGTCGACCGGGAAGAGCGGCCGGACGTGGATAGGGTCTACATGAACTATCTCCAGGTGTGTATTGTCGTGTATCGGTGGGTTAGTACTGACTTGTTTGGGAAACAAGGCCACAAGTGGAGGAGGCGGCTGGCCCTTGTCTGTGTTGTAAGTCAGAGCCCGATGGAAAAGTCTGTTCTACTGTTTACATGCTGCATTAAAGCTTGACACCGGAACTCACACCAGTATTCGCTGGGACGTATTTCCCCAAGGGTCGATTCCTCAGTCTGTTAGACAAGATCAATGAATTGTGCGCCCTCTACGCCTCAATTGCCGTCGCATCTGACGTCTTTTGCTTAGGTGGGAAGAAGACCGAGACCGGGTCAGGCAGAGCGGCAAGAATGTAGTGGAACAATTGAAGGATATGCAGGATGTCGGGGTAAGCCAGCATCGCCCTCTTCACTCAGTCTTTCCCGGAATTCCCCCTAACACGCCAGCTTGATCCAGTCATCCGCCCCGGCGGATCTCGCCGACTTGGCCGAAACCGCCCCTCACAAAGTTTACGCCCATCTACTCAAAGGCTATGATAAGCAAAACGGCGGCTTCTCCAAACGTGGCCCAAAGTTCCCCTCGACATCTCAGAATCTGGTCCTTCTCGCTCGATACGCGGCATACAACGCTTCTTCGACCGATCCCAAGAGAAAGGAAGAAGCGAGACAGTCAGCCGAGATGGGCGCGAGGTTGCTGCGGGCGTTGTGGGAGGGCGGTATCCGAGATTGGGTAGGGTCGGGATTGGCGAGGTACTCGGTTGATCAATATTACCGGGTTCCTCATTTCGAGAAGATGCTGTACGTCGCTTGCTTCCGACGTGTTCTTATAGCTGATTTCTCCTCAAGATACGACCAAGGTCAGGTAGCCCAAGCAGCGCTAGAGTTCTCCACCTTGCCAAACTTGCCAGATGGGAAAGCCAAAAAGATCTGTCAAGATCTGGCCGCGGACATTCTCGAGTACACTGCGAGAGATCTGCGTAGTCCGGATGGCGGTTTCTATTCGGCGGAGGACGCTGATAGTGGTGAAAGTCTAGAACACCCGGAAAAACATATCGGTGAGCTTTCAAGTACGCTCGTTCGCCAAAAGATGCTGACACCGACCTGATCAGAGGGTGGCTTCTATGTCTGGGAAAAGGTATTTTCTCGGAACCCGACTTCGACTCAGCGATGCTCACCCTAACATTCCTCAGACCGAGTTCGACCAGGTCTTGGGAACTGAAGACGCGCCTATCGCTGCTTTCTTCTGGGCCGTCAAGGCCTCTGGCAATGTGGATCCTGCCACGGACATTCAGGGAGAGTTGAAGGGCAAAGTGAGTCTTTCGGGTTAGTTTGAGTCTATCATAAGGTTAACCCTTCTGTATTGAGAACACTCTTTACCAAGCCCACTCGTACGAAAGCGTCGCACAGAAGTTCAGCATCTCAGTCGATGAGGTAAAGCAAGTCATTGCTCGAGCCATTCCCAAGCTGCGCGCACACAGAGACAAGACGAGACCTCGTCCGCATCTGGACGACAAGATCTTGACTGGATGGAACGGCCTCATGGTCAGTGATGCGTGCGCTCGTGGACAGTCGAATTCGGATCTGATACCAGTCTGCTACAGATCTCTGCCCTCGCTTTGGGTTCCGTTGTCCTCCCGTCCGAGCAGTACCCGATCGCATCCCGATGCGAAAGCCTGGCAGCCGACGCAGTTGCATTCATCAAAGCCAATCTTTTCGACGAACGATCCGGCAAACTGACCCGAAGCTGGCGAGAAGGCAAAGGTCCCTTCGGACAAGCGGACGACTACGCCTTCCTCATTAAGGGTCTTCTGGATCTCTACGAAGTCACAGGAAAGGAAGAGCACCTACTCTTTGCGACCAGACTGCAGGCAACCCTGGACGCAGATTTCTACGACAGCGAGCAGGGCGGGTACTTTGCGTCTGCTCCAGACCCTCACATCTTGATTCGAATCCGCGACAACCAAGATGGAGCAGAGCCGGCAGCAAGCTCTGTGACTCTGCACAACCTCCAGCGTCTAGCTGCGTATACTTCCGTTGATTCGGAGAGATACAAGGAATACGCTATTTCGACATACCGAAGCAACGCCGATATGCTGAAACGCGCTCCGTACGCATTCGCCACAACCGTCGCCGCTCTTATGGACGACGCGCAAGGATACCGGGAGGTATGTTTCTTTACCTCTACGTACAGTTCGCAAGCTAACCTCGCTCTACGCCGCGCTTAGTATATCATCACGGGGTCCCCTACTGACGACTTCGTCAAGGAGGCCCGCCGCATCATCCTCGCGTTGACGTATATTCCGAACAAAGTCATCATGCAAATCGACCCAGCTTCGCCACCCCTCGGACTGGCAAAGCAAAATCCCGTCATTCAATCCCTCGTGGATGACATGCAGAAGAAGCCAGAGCAGCGTCCGAGCGTGAGGGTTTGCGAGAATGGGGCATGTCATCTGCCGGTGTTTGAATTGGACGAAGTTCGTAAAATGGTTCTCGGAGCGTAAGCCTGAACGCAAAGATCCTTGTATTGTAGTCACCGCCATCTCAAAGTGAAAACGAAAGCGGATACGTCTTGTGCAGACACGTGTACAAACCGAAATTACGAAACTGCAGTATATCTCAAGAGGCTCATTCGGGCTTCGGAGCAGACGACAAGGCGTTAATATTAGCGTGCAGTCCGACGTTCTTTCCGTTTTGCCAAAGCAGTTCCCCCCTTCATTTCTATTGGTATATCCGAGTCATGAGTGATGTCGAGAGATTGCCATGTGAACCATTTGCAAGGGGTACTCGAGAATGGTCGAGGCACAAACACGATACTCTTCACACGCACTTGATAGCGAGAAAGCTGAAATTATAAGCCTCGTGAGGGGCACCGGTTATCGCGCTCACCCGAGAGCCCCGCCCGCTCTTACCGGAGGAGCGCGTTGGGGAATGTCCACGGACAAGGACAACACGCATGCTGCTCTCAACATAGCCTACTCGACTACCTTACAGGTCGTTAGCCCCGTCCAGTTCATCAGCTCACTCCAAAGTTCGCAACCTCGCGCTCATCATGTCTACCGTCGTCGCCGAAAAGCCCACCACCGCGTCATCCGCAAAGCTCGTCTTGTATCGACTTCTCGCGCGATACCTCACCGCTCTCGCTGCCCGCCCCTTGCGAACCAAATGCATCACGTCGGCGACGCTCTTGTTCCTTCAGGAGACGCTCTCCAGCAGGCTCAGTGGTAGCCCGAAGCCCGCGCTTCCGGCCAAAGGGACCGCCTTGCGAACGTATGTCCCTGTCCAGGTATGGGGACTTTTGCGTGAGTTGGGCATCGGCGAGAAGAACTTCCAGGTACGTTCGTTGGCATCTGGCCAGTATCTCGTCTGCTGACTGGGAAATTCCCTCGTTATTCCAGATGGCAGCGTACGGTGCCCTCATCTCGGCCCCGCTCTCTCACTTCTTCGTCAAGTAAGCCGAATATGCGGCTTGCCCCTTTCGTGGACCATAGACCTGACCGTTTGATATTCTACTGCTTTGTTCAGCTTCTTCCAGAAGATCTTTGCCGGAAAGACCGACGCATTCTCCAAGATCCTGCAGATCGTCGCTATGCAGTTGATTCAGGTGCGTAGTCTTCCTGCGGGCATCCACGCTAAGACGCAAGGCTGACCCAGTTCACTTTGCAGTCCCCTATTACTGCTCTGGCATACATCTCGTCCATGGCAGTGATTAACGGAGCTCGAAGTCCCGAAGCCATCAAAAGGACCGTGAAGGCGGGATACTTCAGCATTCTCAAGGTAGGTGCGCCACCGAATGGGGGCTCAGCCAGATCGCTGATATGCTACCTCATCAGTCCATGTGGATCTCGAGCCCTATTGCAATCGCTTTTGCCCAAAAGTTCCTTCCTGCCGAAACTTGGGTCGTCTGGTTCAACCTTGTCAGGTGAGTCGGCATAGGCTTCCCCTATGCGTTTCGTCATATTTACTGGCGTTTTCGTTGCTTGATAACAGCTTTACCATGGGTGTGAGTATATCTATCAATGCCTTGATGGGCCTATCGGCTGAAGAACATTGTCTCCTCTTTCCAGACCTTCATGACTGTCTTGATCAAGCGAAAGCAGTTGGCTCTGCAGGCGCAAGCCAAGAAGCAGAACAAGGAGTAAAGCGGTACGGGCATCTTGAGTCAAACTTGTCATACCTTGAGCAAGGACCTAGGGCTGTGAATCCATTGAAGAAGACCGCTATATGAACGACTGATTGTTGTACTGTGCGCAAAGAAGTATGTTGTCCACTGTACGTTACAAAGGGCATGCTAGCAGAGAGGAACAACACTGCGATTCTCGGAACATCCTGTCAAACGCTCACATGATCTGCTATGTTTGACAATATCTGAAGCAACAGCGTTGACAGCGAAGAGGTGGCAAATGCGAGCCACAATGCCAAGTCGACTTGCAATTGTGAGTCGACTATCAAGCTGACGTCATGTTCATCGGGATCGAAAGTTCACCGATGATCTACACCTAGAGCGTTTGCAATATCGCTTGACGGAAGGATCGCTGCAGACTGGCATATATTTATGCACTGAGTGTCTTTCAACCTGATTTCAGCCGCCCCGCATTCATACCGATCATCATGTCAATTCCGTCATTCGTGGAGGATTTGTTAGATGCACAACCGATTCCGCGCGTTATACCGGGTCACGTACAATCGAACAAAGGCTACAAACCCGAGGCAGCATCTCGAATCGCCAATGCCCTCTTTCATCCTGCTGTCGAAGTCGCATGCCACTTGCTAAATGGGGACTTGTACTCTGCACATTTTCTGGCGCGGAAAATGCAGAATGATCCCTGGGGGTGAGTCAGTGTCGTCCATCGATAGCGGTCTCAGAAGCTGAAGGACCTCCAGACAATGGCTGCATAGCATTTTGCACAGATATGAAGGAGATCTGTGCAATTCCAAGGCCTGGACGAACGGAATCGACGAAGATATCCTGGCTCAATGTCCCCTGTATCAAGGCGACTTCAAGTCGGACAAGCCCGCACACGCTGCAGCGTTCATGTTGATCGACCAAGTTGGACTCGCTGGACGCGACCTCGAGCCAGCTGTCCTACGCAAACAATACGGCGACAAGAACATCAAGTGGCCAGACTCGGCTCCGACCGAGCAGGAGTTGGTGGAAGAGCAGAAGAGGCTCCAGGGGCCGACGGGTAAGGAGGAAGTGGACAAGAGATGTTGGGAAGAGATATGCTGGTTAACGAGGCATTTGGGAGAGATGTACGGGTGGGAGCAGAACGTTGAGGGCACGACGGGGTACACGGAAAGTACGGACGAGCAGAAGGAGATCTCGCGCAAGATGGTAGGAGGCGGAGAAGGCATTCGCAAGTTCTGATATATGGGCCGGGATTGTGAGCCAGGCCGGATGCCAGCAGGTCTAGTTGACGACATTTCATCGATTGTAAACATGATTCTATAGCAACAATTGACAAGTTTGACCTTCATGGTCAAAGCGTGCCATTCGGAGCGTCAAGAATGATTTACTTTTCGTGAACCCAGGCGTCGGAGTGGTGGCTGTGAGAAAGCGTGATCAGCACGGTCCGTCCCTTAGAGAGATAATCACTTACGCCCACTTGGTGACACCCTCCTTGCCGAACCAGAGGTTGATCTCCTTCTGGGCGTTCTCGACGCTGCATGCAAAATTCGATCAGCTCTTCCTCTTCTATGTGACACCTCTGCACAACTCACGTGTCGGAACCGTGGCAGACGTTTCGGCCGACGGCGAGGGCAAAGTCACCTCGGATGGTACCGGGAGCGGACTGCAAGGGGTTGGTAGCGCCCAAGATGGATCGACCGGTCTTGACGGCGTCCAAACCCTCCCAAACCATACCGACGACGGGGCCCGAGTTCATGTACTTGATGAGTCCGGGGAAGAAGGCCTTGTCCTTCAAGTCCTCGTAGTGCTGCTCCAAGTGCTGCTGACCGGGGGCGCACATCTTCAAGCCGACGAGCTGTTCCGGGCGGAATGGTGAGTAGTGGATTTTGGGGTCTGATGTGGCCTAACGAACCTTGTAACCTCGCTTCTCGAATCGGCCGATAATTTCACCGACGAGTCCTCGCTGGACACCGTCAGGCTGCGAGGGTGACGAGCAAACGTGTCAGAACCGTACCAGCATTGAGCGGGGATGTAATGCGTACCTTGACCATGATGTAGGTTTGTTCGGTAGACATTTTGGAGATGAGGAATAGGATGGGTGAGGAGGGGGAATGAGGGCAAGGTACACGCCAAGAGGAGCTCTTAGAAATCACGATCCGCAACGATTGGAGCGAATGGATGGATTCTGCACCAACAGCGAGAATTCGCGAAGCATCCACGCTGCGCTGGCTGCAAGCTAGGGAAAAACGAGAATGGCCAGAATGACGTGTCATCAGTGGAATGATCGGCCGCCGATGACCAACGCCGTTTCTATTCCCGTCGGCGGAATTGGCACGCGAATTCGACCGTCACCTAGCGTTCATCCCGATCGGTCTCCCTCGACCTGGGTATATCTGTCAAGGTGCAATCGCACCTGGACGGGACAAGGTCGTCACGCCCCCGCATACCACATCTCTCGCAAGGCAGGAACTCTATATCCTCGCTCGACATGTCCGTACGACTCTCATCCAGCATCAAAGCCCTCATCGCTGGGCCCAGCAACGCCGGCTCGGCACTCCCCTCACCAGGCAAAGCCATTTCGGACAAGCTCTTTGGTCGCCTGAGCTCGGGGGCGTCCGCTGCAGGCTTGGCAAAGGATGCGTGGATCGTCATGACGACTGCGGCGCTTGTAACGGTCAATTCGCCCGCGGCATTGTGCGAGCTGTATTCGTTCGCTGCGCCAGAGGACGAATCGGTTTCGGCGCGAACACGGACGGCGGCTGTGAGTCTCGGTCGGCTCATATGAGCGCCGACCTCTTACCTCTTGACCTGCTAGATCATGCGAGAGACTGGTATCAAATGCATCGGTTTCAGCGGGGTGAGTGATCTTTCCCAGTAGTTGCGCAAATGAACCTGACCAGCATGACCACCTCTAGATCCCCCGGGTAAGGCTTCAAAGCGGGAGCGAGACGCAAGTAAACGCTTACAGACGATCCTGACAGACCATCAACGCTCTCGGAGCTTTGAGAGCACACTTACCAGAAGATGTCAAGTCTGGGCTAAGTAACGAGCCATTAAGGCAAGTATCAGCTTCCGTCGTATACCATCAGATCTGACCGACGTCTCTTCCGCTTTTAGAAAAGTGACACCAGGAAATGTGACCGCAGCCGATGCCCGCGGCAAAGCTCTCTGGGACAACATCTACCAACCCTACTCGGACAAGCTCCTCTCCAAGCTCGCCGAATCCCACCCGGACCTCCCCGTACATATTCTCCACGCCCACTACGGCCACATGTTTGCGGACCCGCTCGACCATTTCCCCACCGGACACGCCAAAGTCGGCCGGGTCTTGACCTCGGTCGTCGCCATGTCGTGTCTCAAGGCACAGCAAGGTGTGGGCCCGCAGTTGACGAGCCATGTGTATGGGTTGAAGAAGAGTCTGCAGGAGGGAAGCGGCGCGGAGAGGGAGGAGCGGATAGAGGGGCAGGAATGGCTGGGGGGTGATGAGGGGATTGAATGGATTTTGCGCTCGGTTGAGGATGTGTGTGCGACCGTTAATCCGGGATGGGGACGTATGGCCGAGGGACAGGTAAAGGCCAAGTTGTAATCAGACGGTATATGTGGTAGGATTGATACCGAGTGTATACATCCGAGATTGCATCGGTCGACGATATCAGTCTTCTGCATATGTCCAAATTTGCCTGCTGTTAAGCTGCGGCTTGTGTAGGAGGAACTTGGTCTCACCTCCGGATGGGTGAGCGTATAGCGGCGAATAATGGGACATCAAGTCCGGAAGGCCGAAACCGGCTGAGTATCGGGCAAGCCGCCCTCAGGAAATAGAAGGAACCGAGGGCGGCGAAGACGACGGCAAGGCGAGGCGTGCATGTCTCAGATTCACGTGACTCTGGAACGACCGACGCGGTCTCGTTGCCCTCGACTCTGGTACGTGCCAGGGGCGACGGTGCTCGCTGGCGCGCAGGACGGCCGCGCTGCTCTTGCTCTTTACACGACGGTTGACAGGTCACCTCATCCTCGAAACTTGACAAGGTTGGGAAAAGCCTTGAGAATCCTGGTGGAGCGATATCGGAACAACGGCTCGGGACCTGCAGACGCGTTGCATAGGAGTCTTTGGACAGGATCCCGCAAACCGGTTCAGCCTTTTGCAGTTCACACGAATGAGTCTTCCATCCACGGACGTCACGGAAACGTATGCGAAGCAGTCGGAAAATACGGTGCATAACGAACAAGACGTGGAGAGCCGGAAAGACGCTGATATGCAACGGAAAGAAGGAGTAGAGGTGCCCGGGAAGGACGAGAACGGGATGTCGAAGATGGGTCAGGCCGCAGCGGACGGCGGCACAACAATGACAGACGCCGCAGCGGACCACAAGTCATCTCAGAGCGCGGTCGAACTCCCAACTCCGACGTCGCCACAAATCAAAGCAGAAATTCAACATTCCGACCTTACCCTTTACCAAACCGCCGAATCAGGACGCACAAGCCAACCAGATTCAAGGGAAAAGGAGGAGAGCTCACCACATTCAAACGGCGACGGATCGAAAGGAGGCTCTGACTCGAAACTTCCCGCACTACTTCTCCGCATGGGACCCGCGATCGCCGAAACCGAAACGACCCGTATCATGGGTTCATCCCTTATCCGCCCCGCTGGCCCTACCACGACTCTTCCTCCGCGCCCAAGGGTAGATACATGGATGCCCGCCGACATGCGCGCGCTTAGATCGCACACCGACTCGTATATTCCTCCGACGGCTTCGGGGGACTCCTATATTGCTCCGCGGTCGCCGTCTCCGAAGCGGTACGATGGACATGGGAATGGCTCGGCGCGGAGAAGACGTGATTGGAGTCCGGTGAGGGCGCGAGATGATGGTGACAGGCTGCGGGATATGGGGCGATCGGTGCGGAGGGACGACTCGGTGCGGCGCGTTCCGAGGTCTCCGCGGGAGGAGGAGCATTACTCGACGAAAAGACGGAGAACGGAGGGGGATAGCTATCGAGCCGGGGATGACCTTACACGTCGGCACTCGCATGACCATCGATCACGAGACTCCGATAGTAGACATCAACGCAACTCGAGATCCGACCATGATACAAGATACGGCCACGACTCGAGACGCGATCATGATTCACAGCACGCATGTGACGCGCGCGCAGACTACAAGGATTCAAGACACCATCGACGTGAAGATAGCCGTGAGAGGAGAACGCATGATGACCGCGCTGGTTCGGAGGAAGGAAGGGACCGGCGTAGATTTGATCATCGGGAAAATTCGCGGCCAGGCGATCGGACACATGGCAATGGCGATGTTGCAAGGCATTCCGCGCGTGACAGGGAACGGGGAGTCGGAGATGAGGCCCGGGGCCGAAGAGATGCAGGGAGTGACGGGCACAGAAAGCAGGAAGAATATGCGGAATTGAGGAACAGCAGGAGCTTGAGTGAACGGTCGAGACGCTCCACCGATGTTCACGATCTTAGCGGGAGAGAGAATGGCAGGAGTGCCGATAGTACGAAGCCTCCGTATAAAGGTGAGGAGATATCGATAATGTTATGGGAGATTGGTCGCTCATTATGGTTGTCTGTATAGATCACGATCAGACCCGCTCCGCGCGGCGAGATGAACGATTGGATCGCCCTCCGAAATTGCATACTCATTCGGAAAGGGAAAGTACGATCCCCAGGGAACGTGACCAAAGTCCGAGAAGAGAGCACGATGGCGGAAAGGCGACATCTTCATCGACAGCGCCAGTCGACGGCAAACCCCACTCACCCGTCAACGGGAAACTACCAGCAATTGATCATCGCGCATCGCAAAACGGATCCAGTGGTAACGCTGCGCCAGAAACAACGTCCAGCATCAAAACCCCAACATATCAGCAGCGATCACATGGCCCACCTCTCACACGCCACCACAGACCTATACCACCCAGTCTCAATAGGAACGCCTTCAATAAGCCATATGCCAGAGCGGCTACCACTGGATCAAATTCCGAACCACTCACAGCACGCCGCGGATTCGAGATACCCCCGACACTAGCTTCTTCTGTGACTGCTCCAATCTTTAGCAGCAGACCCGACACACTCAATGCACCGTTACAGGACAAAGATTACATTATCAGCCAGTATCCTGAATTGAAAACCTTGATCAAGCCGGTCTGGATTGACAACCCCAAGGCACCGGTCGCAAATTTCTTGACCGGAGGCAAGGGAGGCGCGAACGGGCTCGGACCTCGAGGTCCGGCATATCGCATCGCGTCTGGAAGGCTAGGTGGGAAGCCTATGACGAGGTGCGCTATCTCAAAAAGGTTATCCTACGCGTCGATTGCTCAATCGCTACTTTGCCCTCTGTAGAGCCAAGTTGCCGATAATTGGGCACCCCTCTATCATCGGAATCGGTGATGATCCGGCTCGTGTCCAAGCAGAGAAGCTGGCTTGTTTGAGTGCCTTATTCCAGTTGATCCAGGCGGGATTGGTGCGTATCGCCCATTGACTTTTCGGGCTTCAGCTAAGCCAATACATTTCAGATGAAGGCCGAGGAGCAGCCTGCGGCAGGGGCGACTGACACTCTCGAAAGTCCGGAGACCGAGGACGCCGACAGCGAGGAAGTTACGCAACTATCTACAGGTGAAACCATCACTCTGCGCGATGCTCGTACGTTCATGGACTACTACTGCAAGCGTTTTGGATTCGGTCAGCCGGAAATCTCGTACGAGACTGTTGCTATGAAGGCTGGGCCCTCGAAGTGGGAAGCGATCATGGAGGTAAGCGTTCAGCCGGGTGTGACTCGAAGTATCCTGATGGTTTTTCCAATTCTAGGTGGGCGGTAAGAAGATCGGACTGGGTGCCGGAACGACCAAGAAGATGGCGACACGCGTATGTTATCTCGACGTTACGAGTTATCTGGAAAAGTGTGATCAGGCCTTGTGGCGGGAGTATCGGGCGTATGCCAAAGCTCAAGCTGCTGCGGCTTGAGCTGCGTACAAACAAGGCGGAAGGTTTGTGAACCTGCTGCCGGTGGGGTAACCACGCGGTAAGCCGGACTTTAGGCATGATGGGGAGAAGTCAGCACGGTTATGTGACGAGCGCATGTGAGGCCGCCAAAAGCATTATGTAGGCTGTCGCTGTACACGGGTTTCAATGACAATATGGACATCTTGTGATGCGCAATTGTGAGCTGCTTTCTCCTGCAACCTCTTCTTCATTGGACGACCATTCCCTGCAATCTTGATTTGGCAATCAGCCATATGTCTCCAAGAGCTCGCTGCATTTCTTTCTGCCACTCAACACCGCCCCAAAGCTGCACCATCGCATGGACCTCTTGGCTATCCAACTCGGGTTTCTCGACGTCTTGCCAGTCGTCAGGGATGGGTTCGGGCGAGGCGGGCAGCCCGAGGACAACTTCCATTTCCTTGACGATGGCTGCTCGAGGCCTGCCGGCGACGAAAGTAATGTATGGCAGGCCTGGATAGACGCGCGAGTATAGTTTATTCAGGTGTGCCAGTCTGAAAACGAGAGAAGTGATCAACGCCGGAATCTCATGGCGAAAAAAGGATGGGCTCGCATACCTTCGCAAGACGATTTCTGGCGTCCGCACGCCCTTTCCACCTTGTTCCTTTGCGCTCATCGCGGACAGATTCTTGACCTCCCCAATTAAGGGATGGCCGCCCAAGAACGCAGCCTTGTCTTCGAGACTCCACTGCCCGATTTCATCGGCGCATAGGTCGACCACCTGAGAATAAGTTTCCGGGATGCCTGAGCTTGCTATGCGCAGGGTGATTGCTGGTGTGAGCTTGGCATGGAGGATCGGCGATGGCTCCAGCAGAAGCGATATCGTTTTGTCCACAGCGGAGGCCTCCGTCAACGAAGCAAGGGCTGGTATGGCGGGAGAGTTCATCGAGAGGTCGGTGATGCTCGAAGGTTATCAAGGCAGGCGGATGTGCGTCACTGTGCTACTGCTTCTTGTGTCTGTTCTCGGCGATTGACACGACGACTTGCTTGAGAGGGGATCTTCTGTACCGTTCGTTCGGCTTATCTAGTCCGATAATCGCGGGAAGTGCGGCAGCACGATGTTGAGCGATAATCTAGGGTGTCGCCGGCTTTTCGCGAAGTGGCGTGTAGGATCGTGTTCCCTGCGAAAATGACTTGGGTTGCGTCTGTAGGTGACAGTGAGGAGGAGGATAGTGCGGGAACTATCAAGACTCGTCAGGTCAGAGCGGTGTGGTTGTGGTTGTCCGACTCTGACAACTACCTTTGTTCCGGGGTCTCCACACGTCATGTGAATAATGAAGGGGGGCGATCGACCCGACATTTCTTTCTTGCAAACCAAAAGAACACGAACGAGCAGTGAGCGATATCGATTCAGACCTGTCAAGCACCGCTGCTGACGACGGATCTTGCAGTTGATATCCTCGCTCAGCCCTCTAGAATGGCCCTGCGTCTATCGTGCTTCGGCGCCCACCGCAATGTCACTTTGACCGCAACTGGTACCCTCCGTCTGCGCGAAGCCAAGTCTCAATACTTGACACGATGCCTGTCGACAAGCCGCATTGCCGCGCAGTCTCAAATTCTATCTCGGCCTCTCCGATGCCACGTCGGTGTCTCGTACGCATCCAAGGACAGTCCTCCCTTCGCAACTAGAGAAGAAGCCGACAAATCCGCCAGCAAGGGCTTCCAGGTCGGCCCGATTGCACGATGGAAGGACCAGATGCTCGGGTTGGGCACGTTGCGTACCGAGTTGCTCAAGACGACAAGTACGGAGGATGGGAAAGAGCTGAGCGATGTGGAGCAGGCCAAGCAGTTGGAAGGTGTGATACAGGATCGAAAGCGATGGGGAGCGGGCGAAGACTTTTTCTTTGTGCGGCAAGGGGTGAGTATATTTGTGATCTCGTGCTTGATATCGAAATGCTAAAGCCACTCGTAGGGAGATGCTGTAAGTCTCTTCTATCAAAAGGTCGTTCGAAAGGGGCTGAGGTTTTCCCCAGCGGACTATTCTCGGACTGTCGGATGGCGTGGGAGGATGGGCAAGCGAGGGCGTCGATCCCTCTCTTTTCTCCCAAGCTCTCATGTGGCATGCGTCGAAGCAAAGCGATAAGAATCCGAGCGCATCGGTTGCACAGATTCTGAGCAATGCCTATGAGGCTGTTATGAAGGAGGATAGCGTGCCGTGTGGTAGGTCGGCGATTTCTAAACGGGCAACTGTTCGCTAATTTCGCCTCCCTATGCAGGCTCTGCGACGGCGTGTTTGAGCAGCTTTGACAGTACCAGCGGTACCCTGGAATCAGTAAAGTGAGGCGTCCTTGAAACACATGATGAAGATATGACAGGCACTGATTAAGACCATGTATCCAGTCTCGGAGATTCGGGATTCAGCATCATCCGTGACGGAAAAGTCTTCTTCGAAGCGCCTTCGCAAACGCATTACTTTAATTGTCCAGCAAGTATACTTCCTCGGTCGAGGGTCTCTCTTGCTGAACCTTTGATGGATTCTAGCGACAACTCACAAAACTGAAAAAGGGCTCGCCTTCAGGCGGCATGGTCATGGATTTGCCAGAGAACGGTGATCTATACAAGCAAAAGTTGCAAAAGGGCGACCTGGTTCTGCTTTACGTGCGAAACTGCCAGCACACTCAATCGGTCGACTCGATCTGATGATCTTTCCTTGACAGACTGATGGACTTGCCGACAACGTCCACAACTCACAGATACTGGCACTGCTAAAGCATGTCGACGCAACACTGGCCAGCCCGACCAATGCCTTCTTGCTTCCGGCCGAGAAGGCCCTCGAGCGTGCTCGGTTGTTGGCCGACGTGTTAGTAGCATATGCCAGGCTCTGCATGTCTCGACAAGATGTGGTCAGTCCATTCGAGCGTGAGTGTTGTTTCCGCGAAACCCCTTGAACGCGAAGCTAAAACAGCGCCCTGATTGCAGAAGCGGCAGCGAAAGAAGGGATCAGATACCCGGGAGGGAAGATTGATGAGTGAGCATCCAATGAGCATCTAGAAATTTAGACTTACTGATTCTCTGCTTTGTGAATAGCATTACTGTGATAGCTGCACACATCACTGAGGATTCAGGCTAGAGCCTACTATCTGCGTCGCAGCTGTCTCAAGCAGCATTTATATTCTCAGATCTATATGGAGGCATTGAGCTCCGGTGAACTCGACTCTCGATTGCAGTCAAGGCGCAAGGCGAACGCCACTGTGGCGATTCATGGATCATGGTATACGTCTTACAGTTTTGCGATATAGTCTGCTTGCGCTCAGCGCCCGCTTACACCCGATGCCCCCCGTTTACAATATCCATGAAGCTCAAGTCACCTACGTTCCGCTCTTCCCCTCGGTTCCTCGGGCGTTTGCGTTACTGTAGCGGTGTTCAAAGGCCGCATTCTGGGACTTCCGGGCACTCTAGGCGTGGCGTCTCCTGCTGAATCACTCCGGCTTCTCTGATTCAAATCCAATGTCATTAGGTGGTTGGCGATATTCTCATGGTGAAGATGGTTCTGTGGTAGATGCCCGTCTGACGGTGACTGCGACAGCGGTAGTGGCGCGTGATGTTGGTGTCTTTCGTGATTGTGTGCCATAGCTGTTGGAGTGGCTGCGCCGCTGCTCGAGCTATGTGTGACTCCCCCCGAGGCTTCTATCGCGGCGTGTTCGTGCATGTAGTGCCGCCGCTCCGCACCCATGTCCTTCTTGAGGTACGCTGGTAATTCGACGGGCGGTTCGTCCTCTTCGTCAAAGTCGTCATTGTAGCTGTCGCCACCACTCGATTCAGACGTCGTCGATGCCGACTCTGTACGAGGTTTGTAGCCGTTTGTCTGAAGGTAAGGATTCGGGATCATGTCCAAGCGTACTTCATCCTCCGCTTCAGCCAGCGCCTCTTCGTCTTCTTCGGCGATGCTGCCGAACTCGCTGGAGTCTTCCAGAGCGTTCTCACTGCCATGGCGTAGGACTCCAGGTCTCGGTCTGCTAGTTGATGGACCACTCGAGAGGTTGGAATCTTGTGCCTCTGCAAGAGATTCTGGTGGAGAAGTTCGCGAGGATACGGAAGCGAGCGAGCCAGTGTCAGATGAATCCAGTACCTTGGCTCCTGTATTTGGTGATGAGGCACTTTTCGAAGATGAAGACGAGAACGATCTCGCCTTTTGCCATAGTTTCTTGCCAGACTCTTTTACGAGGTGATGCAGCTCGGGTGGACTGGTTGATTGCCTAAAGCAGTGTGAGCGACCAAACACCGAGGCGCCAGTGAATGCCAGACTCACTCATTCGCCTTTTCCTTCTTGTAGTATTCCCATTCCTCATCCGTCATCATCAGATACCCCTTCATTCCGTCCTTTCTCGGCGATACCCCAGGAGTCAGGGGCGCGGTGGGGTTTGCCATTCCTCCGGCCGCGCCGCCCTGCGTCTTGAGTAAATTGCTCCGCGCAGCCACACCGAGGGTGATACTCCTTCTCCTCTCCAGATTCGGGACATAGGGCAGCGGCGCAAATGAAACGCTTGGCGAGGGCGCCCTCCGTCTACCAAAAGTACTTTGAGGAGCCATCCCGCCATACGATCCCATGGATGCGGTCGACCCGTTACTGGATGTCGAACTTGCACGATTCCGGTTGTTGAACAACGCTGCCGGCGGCGCCGGCTGACGTGGCCTCGAGGTCTCCCCAAAGAGGAATGCATTCTTGACGTTGGAAAGGACAGAGGAAGCGCCCGAGGATGATTTGATAGATGCGTTTGCGACTGCAGGTGGAACGCAAGTCGGATCGTTGCGATTCAGCAGGATGGAACCTCGCGGTTGCTGTGCAAGAACGGCGGGATTTGGCGGGATCAATAGAGAGGCTTCCTCCGTGAGAGATGGCTCTTGCGGTATCGTGGCCGAACCAGGAGAGGGTGTGACAGACATATTGTCGAGGGAGGCCGAAAAAAGAGCAGAGTGTATGTTCCCGTCGTGCCGTGAGCGCTTGATGACGGAATTTAACGCATCCAGATTCGATGTTGGGAAGAGGATTTCAACGGCGGCCAACGACGGTTGACCTGCTATTGTACAGCGTTGAAGCTGTCAACGAGACCTTGCGCAGGCTGATGGACCACCCCGAACGACTTGGATACCCATCGCATACAAGAAATTTCCCGTTGTGACCGACTCTATTGGCTCGCCCCACGCTTTTCCCCACATTCCGGCGCCGGCCGTTTGTCGATTAATTAGTCGAGCGCGTGTCTCAAGCTGGGGCCCGCCGTGCCGACGACGGATGACGGATTTGTCGTGTGCGCGAGCAATGTGCGAGCTCGATTACGAATGGTGAGGCGACCATGCTCAGAGAATGCTCGGAGTGCAGGGGACTAGCAACCTGCTGTGTTCAGTTCAACGGTCTCGAATTCTCATTCAATGATGAGATTCATTCTCGATTCAGCATTGAATCGAAGCGGTGGATGCACTGGCGATGACAGTCTGGCTTGCAATGCATGCCGCACTGCGCGGCTGGCTCTTCATATCATGTCTCTGCTCACTACTCTGCTCCGCTAAAGTTGCGGTGAAGACGATTGAGGTAGTGGCCAGCTTCCAAGCTTTGACAAAGTTTGCGAAATCCCCAAGGCCCAGTTTGGGTCTCATCAGTTCCTCTAGTTATCGGAGTGGCGACTCTAACCCAAGAGGGATGGCGCAGGACCTCGCGAACAGAGTTACGCGAATAACTGGATCAGATATTCCTTCCCATTATGCTATATTTTGTACATTGCCTCGAAGGCTTGTAGGTCATTGCGATTCGAGTCTTTCCAAAGTCGAGAGGTCGTCCGCGGGGATACACGTAGTCGGTACAAATACAATGGCCGTGTCCACCTCTTTGCTGCGTCGATCCGGACTAGAAGACTCCATCACGAAGTACTTCCAGCATCGTATCGTTGCCGGTCAAAACATCCTGGTCGTGCATCGAATCGCGAAGTAGCACCTTGATACCGTCCAAGCGTCGACTATGCAAAGGATGACAGGCGGTGTCGGGTGTTGTTGTTATTGATGCTGTCGGAGAAATCGGAGATGCGGCAGACTCGAGGTGTCTATTCGCATCGAAATTTGTGGGTGTTGGGGCCGGCCATTTGGCGCACTGATGAGCTCAAAGTGGGTGGTGCGTCCTCCATGACGCCTTGTCGGTTCTGATATCGGTACTTGAACGCTGCAACTTGCCTAAAGCGGAAGACGCGGTCAGTCATGTCGAGCAAGAAGGCTGGCAGCCGACTCACGAAGGGTGGACATCCAACTTGGAGTCATCTTCCCATGGGTTCACAACCTTTCCTCGCATGAATGCCTTGGCCGGCTCGACATTAGACGCCTTGTTGCTGAGCATGTATCCGGCGGTGCAGAAGATTCCACCAACGACGATCAACAAAGGGTAGAGTGCCGGGTCACGCTTGGCGAATCGGTTGAGGGTGGCTCCGGTCTTGCCGACCTGGCTGGCGGGCATTTCGTTGGCCTGTCAGAGGTCTGATATTAGCTGCAGGTTCCAGCAATCCGTCATCGCGACGTACGTTGGGCTTGGGAGGAAGAGATGCCATTGTGCTAGTGGTTGTTGTTGTAGTGATTAGTGGATTGAGGTAGTTGTTTGCGGTTGGTTGTCGATACCGGCGATGCAGCGGCGAGCCTCGACGTATATATAACCCATTCTCGTCCGCTGACTGGCCCGCTACACCTGGCGAATTAGATTCCGCACCATCGCTCGCTCCGTCATCTGACTCTGGGTTGACGTCATTCCCGGCCAGAACACTAGCGCGTCGGCGTGAAATGATTACCTAAGGAGCTATACTGAATTCTGATTGGTTGGCGAGCGAAAAAGGGAGTATTCGTATGACACCGTCGATCGTTGCCCACGGCCTCCCCCTTGAAGGGGTCATGGAGTCTGGAGCTTGGAGAGCTTATCTACGGCTGTTTTCTCAGCATTACAGGGGTAGAGCCAGGGATTTACTACAGGTTGTACGACATACTGAGAACTACAGTATCGCCGATCCTCTGTCTCATGGTGGTCTAGCCGATCAGACCTCCTCTTACCCCTATATTTCTGACTTCGCTGTCGACCATCGATATCTGTGAGCCGACTATCGAAGACTGATCGGAACAATTTAGATACGTAAGATGTTCGAATAGCGTCAGCTCCTATATTTCGTGTAGCTAAGCACTGCTTCACCGTGCAGTGTGTAGTGATCAGTGTCGATCAGCGACCTGGGCAACTCACTTAAATCCCAGGTACGACGGAAGAATCGAAACGAAGCCTCAATCAGGGGAATGTCCATCATGTCATTCGACTGCAACCGTATCGACGGCTGGCCGGCTGGGCTACTGAGCTGGGACACTGACACGCTCCAGTGTCACTAGAGTACCAATTGATTTCTTTGTTGGAGTGATAGTACAATTGCGCCTCAGCGATCTTATCGGAAAGCTGAAATTGGAGATCGCCAGAGACAACGTGAACTGATTGTATACTGATTGCGAGGCCCCTTGGATCACCATACACTAGCCCTAATCACATCCTCCGAACCAAATGACGGCCTCGTCTTGCAATTCTTCGCGGTCACCCAGCCGGACGTGAGGTAAACTCAGTCGGACTTTGGCAGTATACATTTCCTCCGCTGAAGTCCAATCGGACTGAAGCAACGACACCGGTATGTCGATTCTCGTTTTGTTTTCGAACGCGTTGAGTTCGATGTCCCCTTGGAACCATTGAACGGTGTAGGTGGCGTCCGTCAAATCCAAAAGGTTGAGCGAAATGGAGGCATGTCGTGCAGTTTGCCTGTTGCCTGTGGTCGGGCATGTGACCCGTTTATCTTCGACAAGTGATACGCGTCCAAGGAGGGAAAGTGTGAGGCCTTCGAGGCATACGGAACAGAAAGCTGCAGGTGCAGACTGTTAATGTGATTGATCGGCTGGCGGCCTATTCCACTCACTGGGTACCGTAACATCGCGCATCAGGCAGCCCTCATTCGTTGGCCGTAGTGTGACGCCACCATCGATGTCCTCTGTACGATATGCGCCGATATGACCGGTGAAGCTATTGAATCTGTTCGTGACAAGAGCCGTCAATCATGCCGCTATGCTAAACTGAACGGATCTACTTACCGTTCTTCTGATCCATATTCTATGATTTCCACACTCGACAACATTGGTCGCACAGTCTCCGAGGCAGCGGTCGCAACGAATTCCAGCTCGTGTCGATCGGTTCTTAACTTGGGATATCCGGCCAGTCCATTGTCGAGCAAGATCTGCACCCACGTCCTGTCAAGCGATCCGTGGTGTCCCTTGGTGAAATTGTAGTCTACGACCTGTCCGTCCATCTTGACGACGAGGTTTGACTCGGTCGGAACCCCCGACACAGAAAACCTGAACAGACCGGTGGGATATGTATCACCGTGATCGCTGAAGTTGACAGCGTAGGGGGACTTTGCGAGATCATGCCAGGGATACTCTTGGACGGCCACACGCGAATCTTCCATCCGCACGCGGCCGGTTCTCCGAGCCTTTGGGTCCGACGACCAATGAGCCCACGAGACACTTTGCTTTGCGCCTTGTTCGGTGGCGTTGGCTGCATTGACGCCAAAGTAGGCATATCCATCGTCATATTCTTCTCCAACGGGAATCAGGGTGTGTCCGAGCTCGTGGCGCAAGACTTGCACTCCGTTTTCGCGCGACGCAGTGATGACGGTAGGTGTCCCGCCCAAGCCGCCATAGAATCCGTCATTGCCAAGAAGAATAGGTTCGTCACACCCAAAGGAAACGGCCGTACCATTTCGTGTTGAGTAGCGATGATTGAGAGCCTTGCATGCAGCCGCCACCCGTTCCGGATGTGCGTAGAAGACGGCCCGCAATTCTTCTTCCGGACGATACAGACCAAACGTCGTGTTCTTTGGCTTGCCGTGGGTTCCGATGCCGCTCTCGCTTGATGGAATGAAGACTGCCCAAAAGTTGAGAAGGTTCGCGACCGGCGAGAATGCTCCTCCAGGGTTCAATAGGGTATCGGTAAGGGATTGCGCATCACGGATGAACGCGTCACTCTCGTCTTCTGTGTCTTAGACATGCGATACATCAGCACTTTGCTGTAACCGTTTTAGGAGTGAGGTACTCACAGCCATCTCCAAAGTAAACGAGGTCGACCCGGTTCGTCGAATTACCGTTGACCGCCAATGGAATCGGTTGCAATGTACGCAAATCGCGATCCCAATCTAACAGCCCTTGTATCTCAGCTGCATTCGACGCGGTGCTCGGCCTTTCCAAAGACGCTATGAATGGTATCTGAGACGTCGCCTGTGCTGAGGATCCATGGAGACAGAATACGGCCAAGATAGCCGTGTACGAGGCTCCTGCAGGAATGACGAGCTTAACTCTTCTTCGATCATGGTATCCTCTGACTACTGACGATGTGTTTTCATCCTGCTGTTGCTGTTTGTTCTGTTCGTTCCGTATCTTATCGAATGTCAACAGGCTTTAGGTTTGCTGTTGGACTCGCAGGCCAGCCTGAGCGATTTCCAGCACTCGGTATATCCCTTCCTGCCTTGCTTGTGACGGTCACAGACCGTGATTTGATCTACATCTGCTGCATGTAGGTCTTGTGTGGTACGACTCAAATCCGCACTTGCAAGAAACTGCGACGGACGAACGGCTTTGTGCGCCTATCGATCGGACCGCCAGCTCGGCCGGATCCGAGCGTCGATTGCTCCCTCATCGGCGTTGAGCTGAAACGCGCACCGAGTTCGAGTATTCATCATGGACGTTTTCCGTCATTTCGATTTTTGGAAGGTCCTGTCGTCGATAGACTATTCAATCACTGCCTACCTGTGAGTATCGTCATAATGCCTGGACCTCACGCCGCTACCTCCGCCTGCGCCGGTGACTGCCTCGCTGTTCATCTACAAGAAGGCGAATCCAAAGGCTCGTTGTTCGATGTCTCTCTGCCAATCAGCGGTACAATCGGCACTTATATCGCCTGTCCGCCTGGAGCAACGTCGGAATCTCTTAGAGAGAAGAAGGCAAAGAGGGTCATCTTGTGGGCATGCGATGTCTACGGTCCCAGGTTCATCAACAATCAACTGCTTATGGACTGGCACGCTGCCAATGGTCAGTACCTCTACTTGTTAACTTCAGCGTCTATCGCTGAATCGGGGTCATAGACTACCTCGTGATATCACCGGACTACTTTCACGGCGAAGAGCTCGACACTTTCCGCTCCAATTCGGGCTTCGATCTTACCGAATGGATTAGCAAGTTCAAGACAACGGTCAGAGACGAGGACAACAACGATATGGACCGGACCAGTCTTCTGTTGAAAGAATGGGTGGCAAAGGTCAAGGAGATGTATGGCGGTCCAGAGACTACTTACGCCATCGTTGGTGAGTGCGAGATCCTGCACATCGTGCTTCGCTGAACGATACTACTTTCGGCAGGCTTTTGCTTCGGTGCCCCGTACGTCATGGAGTACTGCAAGTCAAGACTGTCATATCTTACTTAGGACAATGACTTATTCCTTGACACTACAGGCGCTACCGATGAAGTGTCCGCGGGTAGGCTTTCGCGAGACCTGCCTTTCTCCTCGAGATACTGATGTGCACCATTCGCCTCGTCGCTTCCCAGGCGCAATCGTACACCCTGCTCATTTGGATGACGACGAGGTCTTCGAGAGGCTCAAGCAACCTCTTTACGTCTCGCTTGCCGGTGAGTAGAGCTTTCCGTCTCACAAGCAGAATGTCTGAGTCACTTTGTGACAGAACAAGACCGGCACTTTGGCCCCGACCGTCGCAACACGCTGATGGCCACGTTGACTCGGCTTTCGACCCCCGAAGCACCGGATGGGATGTCTGGTGAACACGCTGGAACGTCAGGATATGACTACATGGTTCAGGTCTTTAGCGGAGTCATGCACGGATTCGCGCTCCGGGGTGATATGAAGGTTGAGAGGAACCGATGGGCGAAAGAAGCCAGTGCCAAGGCTTGTCGAGATTGGTATGCATTCGGAAGTCTTCCAGGCCCGCGTATCGCCTAACTCGGGTGTCTCTTCATTTTACCTTGCAGGTTCGACCGCTTTCTTTAGGACAATATGGTCGCGGGTTGTCGAGTTGATCATGTCACAGAGCACAAGTCTTGTTGTTGGCGATGGTCATGGCTCTGCTCCATTGCGTTGACGAACTAGTTGTATCGCCGAGGATTGAAGAAGCCGCGATTCTGCCCTTCTTATCTTCCTGTGGTCGCCGTCGGGAGCCATACCGATGGCTAGAGGGCTCTCCCCAGCATTCTGGGTCTTGCTCAGCCTTGCGAGGCTTATTCAAGAGATCTGCTAGCTGTCAAATTCATATCTACAGTACTGGCAGAGGAGGATCTCGTTGAATGAGACATGCTCCTTCTATGCAGGTCTGAGTGCCTCTTCTGCATGTGGTCCAGTCGTCGGCCAAAGGCGTGGCCAGAGGCGATGAGGGTCATCGTCATATCCAAAGGGGTGGCATTATTGTGAGACATCGCGAACCCGCTTGAAATGATCGAGGTCGAGACTGAACTCCGAGACGTTTGCGTACTTGCATTGCTTGGTATGCTCGGTATTCTGCAGTGTGTTATATATCACCTTCTCTTCGACCGCAAGCTGCAGATCGTGAACGCAAACGCAAAAAAGTCGTCGCCAACTTCTCTCCGCAATGTCTATAATACGGCCGTTCGGCGCGGAGGATTTGCTAAAGATCAATGCCGTTAATATCGATGCTTGGACAGAAACCGTGAGTCCTCCCTATCGAGCCTGCGTACCGCATCTCGCACCTGACACATCGAGACGTTGCTTCGCCAGTACTCCTCTTCATTCTACTTGCAGTACCTCTCAACGTGGCCAGATTATTCATGCGTAGCAACCGGACCTCACGGCGGAAGGATAAACGCATACGGTAAAGCCCCTTTCTTCGCTTGCATCGCAATCTGCTGATGAACCGGTGAGCTTCTAGTCATCGGGAAGCATGAGCCACCAGAACCTCATCCTCTGCATCACGGACATGTCACCGCCCTCTCGGTCTCACCTCCGTACCGCTCTCTCGGTCTTGCAAAACAACTCATGAGCTTTCTGGAACAACGATCTGGGCCAGATGGGCATGATACTTGGTTTGTAGACCTGTTCGTCCGGTGCATCAATGGCAGAGCTATTCAGATGTACGAGAAAATGGGATACAGTGTCTTCCGGAGAGTGGTAGGGTGAGTTCAGACCCGCTGTCAATGGGCGGAACACAACTGAAACGTTCCTTTCCACAGGTACTATAACGGTATGGAGGGTGCAGGAAACGGTCCAGATGCACTGGATGGATTCGGTAAGAGTATTTCTAGTCCTAGGAGGACGTGGCGCTGACTTCGCTTTGCTTCAGATATGCGGAAATCAATGACGCGAGACAAGGTCAGCAACTTGCTCAACGGGGGAACATTCTTTGACGTATTCTGACTTCTGCCTTCTTCGCTCTCACAGGATCACAAGCATGTCAGAGCGAACGGGAGAGAGGTTCGCGTCACGCCTGAAGAGGTTTGGCAATAGATCTGCATATCGTCTCGCGCAAGATTCACAATTTTGCAGAGCTCGGAAAGGACAGCGCTTCCATCTTTTTCTGGCTTGGGATCCGCGTCTGGGATCGCGTACAAGACTACCTGCGGAGCTACTTTTTCGTTTCAACTTGATTGAATTTGTCTGATGTCCGGCACTCGAGCAGCTGGCATAATGTTCGACAATCGAGCGATCTATCTATACTACATCGGGATCTGAAGGCCGGAGACCGTTCATCATCTGCGCGACTTCGTTTGTATCTATGGTAGGATCTCCTGCATGAGAGATTCCCAAACCAGCATTCGGGATTGGCCTCTCCGGCACACTTCCTGCGCTCGGAGTGGGAGTGGCAACGCGAGGAACAACGGGTACAAAGGGATCCACGTCTGGCAGCTCCCCATCCTCTTCTTCGTCGGATAGCGATCGAGAGTGCGTCGAGGCCCCCGAGCTCTTGCGCCGTTGCTGAGATGCTGTAGCTACCGCAACTCCAGAGGCAGATTCTCTGCGCCCCGGCGCAACCTTGACCCAGCGTCGCCACCACGATCCCAGGACACGCTTGATGCGGTTGTCTAAACCGAGATATTCGATGTTCTTGATTAGCCCTTGCCATGTGACGTGGTTGCGGGCCAAAGCCTCTTCAAGATGCGAAGAATCACCCCTACGAGCTCTTACAGTTAGCAGACGTGGCTTAACTTGGTGTTCTATTACTCACCAGTATAACCAGTGGGCCAACACTGCAAAACTGTTCGGATCCGGCAACGGCAACCAAACGCTTGTCATGTTACCGGTCGACGTTGTGAGGACTTTGGCACCGTTGATCCTGTTGGGGCAAGCACGCAAAGGAGGCGTCTTTCCGGGACCTTGGCTGTTGCCGCCGTCGGTGCCCAAGTCTTTCCTTTCAGCGAAGGATGAATGCGTAGATGGCGCCGTCACGGGAGCTTTGATCTGATCTGCTGGCATCTCGGGAGAGGGATCCAGCAGCCTCTGGAACAACGTTGATTGCGTTACCAGATAGTCGCGGTGTAGCATGAAGCTAAGGATCTGTTTCGAAGCCTTCAGCAATAGCTCATCGTGTTGATTGAAAGGAAGACTTACCTTGGGACCTTGATTGGCTTCTGCGGGGGCAACACCCTGATGCTGCAGCATCTGCGGGGACGATGCGCCGAAAGTGCCCGCTGCAGAGGGAGGAGGGGAGTATCTCGCCGTAGCATCGGAGCTTGATGGCGGCGCTTGTCGGAACCTTGGTGAATCCGCCGTCGTCGGGGAGTTCAAAATGGCCAATGTGGACGGTGAAGGAGTCAATTGGCCAGGATTCTTGATGGGAATGACTGTAGATGACGCGTCAGACAGTGCAGAAAATGTGAGTGAATCTGCCTTACTGATGCGACAGTCCGCTGTTCCGGGCCGATTCCAAAAATGAGGCGCGAGATTGTTCAGACTCTTCAAGACATAACTTCGTGGGATGGACTCCGTCCTGTGTCTGCTTCTGGGCAAAGCATTTGCGCGAGGAGCGTAACGAGCACTTCTGACGGATCCCTCTACGTCCGGCGGACAATCTCTGACGCTCGAGGTTGGCAGGGCAGATCCGGGCATTGCATACGGGTCTCTTGCGGACGGAGGCCCAAAGTGATGATATGGAGAATGCGGAGTCATTGCCGGTTGGATGGGAGTATAGGGTACTCGTAGTATCGAAGGCGTCTGAGTGTAATTATGCGTGTCCATCGCGTAATCGTCGCCATCCCGCCCCGCGATAGCTCTTGGTGAAGACGGGAAGTCGGGCCTTCGCTTACGGCGCGGCGAGTGCTTGAGTCCTCCTGATGCCGGCGGGACAGGCCTGTTCATTTCCGAGTCACTGGGCGACAAGCAGGAAGACTGGTAACTCCCGCGACGAGACGAAGATGCTGAACTCATTCCTGATTTGACCTTGCTGTAAGGATGATTTGCTAGACGAGATGCGTCGATGGGAGATGGTCTTCCCTGTGAGTTGAGGCTTGCGTGTATGTTACGGGAGTGTTCAACAAAGGCGGGACTGACAGCTGTGTTAGACCACGGCTGAATATGTACTATTGGCGACGCCGAGGTTTCCATGATGGGTGGTGAGATACCCTCGTCGCGAGACTGCTGAGACGAACCTATCGCTCCAGGCTGGATTAGGTTCAGAGGGCGACTTCGGACGGGGATTGACAACATTTCTGGAGCCGAGATATGTCTGCTGATGCTTGTAGCCTGATGTTCTCTGGGTTGACAGTGGGATGTCCCTATCTCATCAGCCAAGAGGATGATCCGAGGCGAATCCGGTGCTGCTACACCAGCCGTATTTGGTGCGTTCAGAATCTGGTGAATAGAAGAATTTGACATGGTTATACAGCTGAACCGAAAAGTGACTGCTGCGACGAAGTTGACACGGAACCAGACCAGCTGCCAGAGAGCAGCGCGCTGAGCGTAGTCGCTCATGGCACGTACTGCTGGCCTGACAGGCTCGGAGAAGAGACAGGTCCGTTGCCGTTGTACGTGTGTAAGGTTCAAGTCGAGGGCGAGGGCGCTACAGTGATGATGCGGTCCGAGGAGCTGGTCGCCCCAAAGCGACCGAAGACCTCCACCAAAGTTCACGCGAAACACGGAAACAATGAGGTCCAAGCGCAAGAAGCCGACCGTAGGTGTTTCAACTTCCTATTGTTCTCTTCAGCTTTCCAATCAACTGCGGGTAACCGAGAAACACGAACAATAGAACGAACAATGGGACACAGTGACTCCTGATTCAACCTGGGAGCTAGCGTCGATATGCTTTGTCAACTCTCGATGGGAAATCAGCGAGGCCAAGCAGCTTGAGACACACCCTTTTACAGTCTGGCGAACAGCGGCCTCAAATTCAATACTATCGCCAAAGCAGTGGTTTATGGTTAGCGCCGGAATCCTTGTTCTTGTTCGATAGGGCGGGAAGCGCCTGGTTTCCATTGTTACCCGACAACGCCGGTTCCGCAGCAGCAGCCCATTGCAACTGCCCACCCGATGTCCTATTGCACATCCATCGCTCGAGTCGTCATCGAGCAAAGTATGCCAAGCATGGACGCATCCCAATGGTCCTGCTCATGCAGACTCACGCAACCACGACTCATCCGTGTCCACTGTCCACCTCATAATGGTACACCTCGACATACCTCCGCCCGTACACCAACGACTCTCACATGTTTATGGCAATTCCACTCGCATCTGCTCGCCCTGCGGCAAGGGGAGACGGCCTAGCTAGAGCAGCTAGAGGCTGGGGCGGAGTCTACAGCAGTGAACGGTCAAGTAGACTCACGGACACTTCTTTGCAAATGACGCCTATGTCAGCCTTCGGACCAGGTCCTACTATTGTTCTCGCAAGTCGACCGAGGTTACGGTATGTACGCTGTCTCGTAGGGAGTTCTGCATCCGAATCAGTCTCTCGCTATCTGCTCGTCACAGAACAAGGTTGATAGCTCACTCTAGTCTCTATACGGCTCTGTGTGCATTAATGGCGCAATGTATATGCCGTCCAGGAAATCAACCGGAATGGAGAGGACACTCTGACAATGGGTTTTGATGGTTGAAAAGTTTCGCTGTTTAGGGACAATGTATCCTCGCAGATAGCACCTGCAGGATGATGCGTGTATCTCGCCGACAGACCATTGCGACAAACCCCGAGTGCCATCATACCCTTATAGCAAGAGATCGCGCTCGACTAAACCAAGCTGATCTCGACAATGGGAAGTCCTGATACGAGATGTATCTAATCGGGCACGGCCCTTTGTTCTGGTGAGGGAACATCTCGAGCTTTCGCTGTGAGATATGCGCATTGCATTGCTCGTCATACTGCCTGCAGTACCCGCTGCCCTTTGATAGGCTAGCTGCTTGGCCCCTTTGTCAGTAAGCACTGTATCACCCGTCTTTAAATTTCGACGATCCCTCGCAGACCTGTTGAACAAGATGATCTCGGAGGTCAATGGTGACGTTTGACGCCCTTTCGATCGCACTATCACTTTGCATCGTGTGGAACCTTTCTTGATCACCTTTGCTCAAGTAATGGCTTCCTGGTCTATATTCAGTCTTGATTTTCAGATCACCACGGTGCATGGAGGTAACAAAAACCTTTTGGAATTTACACCCAATATTACAATTGCCCGCATATGCGGTCGAAATCCGGTTTGCTATCTGGTGGCGTAGCGAGTTGGAACATCCTTGTTCCGATTAAAGCTCTAGTTGATACAGTAATTTATTGAGGGGGACCTAAAGCAGCAAGCACAAAATCAGAATTTACGGAAATGACCCGCTTATAGAGAAAGGACTTACGGATAGCGATCTTGACAAAGTTTCGCGATTCGGCGCAGTCAAGGGCCTTTTGGTAATCCTTCAAGTCAAAGACGTTGGTGACCATACCCTTGACGTTGACTCGACCGCTGTCCAGGTATGCAACGGCTCGAGGGAAGCAGAAGACTTGTGAGAAGGAACCGAGAATGGTGATCTCATCGCCGAAGATCTTCATGGGCGACCAGTGGACTCGGGCATCGTCGTTGTAGACTCCGTAAACCAACAAAGTTCCACCTCGTCGAACCCAGTTGATGGAGTCGTCGACCATTGACTCGACACCGGTGCACTCGCAAACAATGTCGAAACCGTCTGTATTGATATGTTCAGCAAGAGATGAAAAGCAACGGAGAACTTTCTACTCACAAGGGTTGTTCTGCTTGAGTTCTGCCCATTGCTTTGCCTGGGCGTCCTTGTCGCCTCGAACCAACTCAACGTACTCGTCACCGGCGTTCAGCTTCTTTGCCAAGTCCATCTTCATACCGGCGGGTGCGGCAATAACGACTCGTCGAGCACCGTTTTGCTTGAGCAATTGCGCCAAAATCAAACCGGTAGGACCGGCACCGAACAAGAGAACCTCGACACCGACCTTAGGTCGCAATTTGTCGAGACCGTGGATGGCGCAAGACGCGGGCTCAAGAAGGGTAGCCTCCTCGTCGGTCAAGTTCTTGAAAGTGTACAACTTGGAGTAGTGGCTGAGAAAACAGATAGTCAGCTCCAACCCTGCGTGAACTGTATAGCGTATCTGTACTCACTAGGTGACGTATTCAGCGAAACCACCGTGCATCTTGACACCCTTGGCGGCGAAGTTTTCACACAAAAGGCCTTCACCTCGTCGGCAGTAGAAACAAGCGCCACACGACTATAGTAGGCGGGCAAGATCAGTGTGTCGAACCGAACAGAGGATCGAGCCTCACTCACAGTTCCAACATCGGCAGCACACTTGTCACCCAACTGGAAACCCTTGACGTTCTTACCGTAGGCAGCGACTCGGCCGACGGCTTCGTGTCCGGGGATCAAAGGGAACGAGGGCTACGGAGAAATCGTGAGAGAAATCACGATGACAAGATTACTGACACTCACGTTGAATTCACCCTCGTGAATGTGCTGGTCCGTACCACACCATCCGGACAAGGTGACTATAAAGGCATATCATGAGCCTTCTGAATGCCATCCCTCCGCACGCTTCCGCTCACCCTTGACCAAAACCTCCTCGTCGTTGATCTCGGGAACGGGCACTCGTCGAATATCGAACTTGGTGGCAGACTCGTACCACAGAGCTTCCATGTCCTTGGGGAGGTTTTCAACGGCGGCCATTTTGAAAAGTATCAATTATTCTGGTCGAGAGAAAGATGCGTGAATGAGCGATACGAAGCAGTTGCGGGATGATTTTCGACTGCAGGTTTATATACGCCGCTAGGTAGTTCGTGCAGTGAGAGCATACGCAACGACGTCAAAGCGATGCGGTGTCCAAGAACGATCTAGCCATCGAACCGGCCTGACGTCCAGGCGAACGGAGGCAGGGTGCTTCGGTCTACTAGCTGGTCTACTCACAAACTCAGTGAGGCGTGAGAGCAGAAGCGGCAAAGGATCGGAGAAGAGAGCAAGGGGAAGACGAAGCGCAGTGGACAAAGGTCGTTCAAGGCATATAAGCTGGGCATACGTCTGCGGCGAGGCTGGGATTGTGCAGCTGGTTGCCGTAAGGGATTCCTACCCGACCCAAGCCAATAGGCTGCCAATAGCGACTCATGTCGACCGCTACTCGTCAGCCACGCGAGTCGCGTATTGCGGAAAAGACGTCATGAACTCGTGAGATATCAGCATCCGCATGACGAAGAGGCGCTTTTTGTCTGAGGAACTTCGCACTTCCGGTTTCAGAACGCTGAGATGGTCTCTGCGACTTTGCGAACTTTGACATGGTGACCGCTGCTGCTTTGGCAAGCTCTTTGGCTTTCGCCATCTTGCTCTATAGTACGTGAACAGCGCAAAGACATCCGCATCTTAGCATCGAAAGCCACTTGCAGGTGTCTGCTACTGGTTCCGGTTCAACAAATTGTATACCTTACTTCGAAGCTGCCCTAGATGCGACGCCTGCCAATTTTATGCCGCGACTATTCACGTATTGACCTTCAGCTGACTCGACGGTATGGTGGCGAGCTCATCGTTGAATCCCCTATTCCCTTCTCGTCTTGTCAAGTTCCTGCAGAGTCCCTGAAGACTTTTCGACGTCAAACTCCTCGTCTTCGGTCTTCTCGCTTCCCATTCCCGCGCTGTCTTCAACAGCCTTCTCTTTGTCTTCCGGCCTCAACTTTCTCATCCTCGTCCCGCCATCCCAACCGATCCACTTTTGCGCATGTGGTCCCCTCGACAGGAGGATGAGGATCGCCAGTCCGAGGAAGCCGAGGGAAAGACTTGAACTTGCTGTCCATCCGTAATGGTCGTACAGACTTGAGGCCGCTGAGCTCCCCATCATTTGACCCAGGAACAAGGATATGATGAAGATTGAATTCAGTCGCGCTCGAGCGTTGGCATCGAGGGCGTAAATCCTGGTGGAGTTGCTGACTTGGCCCATCTGCAGACCGACGTCCAAGACTGGACAAAGCATGGTCAGCAAGGACCGTGAGGCAATGACCAATGACTAAAACCTACTGAAGCAGACAATCACCACGGCCGACACGTTCCTCTTTGCTGCGCCGACTGCTATCGCCTGTGCGCTGATCTACAAGAGTAGTTTGTCATCAATCAAGGTTGATACGTCCAAGGCGGTGATTCAGAATGCTTACCTGAATGAGGAGGGCTGCGAACTGACCCAACCATCCTTCCATGTGGTCCAGCAATTTACCCGTGAATGGAGCAATGCAGACGCCAAACAGCCCGACCAAGCCGAACAGGCCAATCTCGAGCGTGTTGTACCCGTATGGGGGGTCACTTAACAGGAAGGTGAGCGTAGTCCACCAGTTTGTGAAGACGGCTACGATTAAGATATCGTTGGTTCAGCCTCTCCTATCTCGATATAACCGCCGCAACTTACCCGAGGAGAAGAAGCCTATCAGGCAGCACTGGACCAATGTGGGATATTTGAATAGATAGGTCGCCATGCTCCAAAGCTGAAGAAGCCGCGACGTCGAGTTAGCGAATGATATGGGTACACGGTTTCGACAACTCACAACCTGCCAATACCCAACGTCTGCAACCTTTGCTGGATAATCAGGCAAGGTCCACCACAACATGATAAAAATCATGTATTGCAGCCCTACAGACATCCAATATACGTATCTCCAATCGGCAAACTCGGCGATGATTCCTGAGAGTACTCTGGCGACGAGGACGCCCAGCATGAGGCCGGAAAGAGTGATGGAGATGGCCTTGCTACGCGACTCTGGAGGCGCCAAGTCGGCAGTGAGCGGAACCATGATTTGGGCTAGGAACGAAAACGAAGCGTAAGCTCAATGAGACACACTCATGCGGACTTGACGTACGGGTTACCTATTAGACAATAATTTAGCGTTTGCGAATACCATACATCGACGGGCACTCACGGTCAAGACTGCAATGAAGAACCCCAGAACTTCAAAGGTGATCAAGTTGGGAGCGAGAGCGAGACCTATCGACAGCGTTGCTGTAAGTGCGATGAGAAGCAGGACGAGGCCTCGTCTGCGAACCATGTCGCCGAGAGGCGCCAAAAGCAGAATTCCGACAGCGTATCCGCATTGCAGCAAAGTCGGCACCCGGGAGATGTCATCGTACTGCACGCCCCATTCATCGGCCAGGATAGATAATAGCGGTTGATTATAGTAGAGATTGGCGACTGTAAACGTTGCTGCAAATCCGAACAATAGGTTTAAGGCGAGTCCGAACCTGAAATTCCGGTGGGGATGGTATCGTCTGCGGACGGGGATAGGCAGGACCCAAAGATTGTGCGCAGGGGGAACAAACGTTTCTGACAGGAGCGAGTCATGGGAAGGGCCATCGGCTGATACTGAGGGAGTCGTAGTAGCGGTTTCCGGTATGGGCTGAGACCGCTGTTGGAGACGCGCATCGGAGGCCATTCTGGCGGATCTTGGAGTACTGGGCAGATGCGCTTTTGACTGTCGGACGTCGTGGGCTGCAGCTACAATAGTTTGGTCGACATCATGCGTGTCTGGGCCAATCAACAATTCACAGACCGATGCAGGACGAGTGCTACGGTAGCGCAGACGCTGGAAGTTATATGTTGCAGAATCGAATCAATGCAATATCGCCCTCCACCTTTCGATCCCCTGTCGGTGGTATTCATCGGCCTCGCCCGATCGCCGCGTTTCAGGACGGCGTTTCAGGTTGTGTCAGCAAAGTCAGCGAATCTGCGTTCGTGCTGTAGGTTTACAGTGGGCAGCTAAGGGGCGGCGGGAAACATAGATGCATGCTCGTTCGCATCGATACACGTGCTACTGCTTCAAAGTCCTTACTCTGTGTCATCCGCGTTGCATCGCTATCGCAGCGGCCTGGGACGCCTGTCAGCGACAAGCGCTCAGCATTTCCTCGAGAGAGTCCGTGTGTCCTTTTTGCATGGTCATCTGGTGACACTGGTTGCATCTCTAGATATACAAGACTTTTGAGCCACGAAAACCTAGTGATGTATTCCAGATGACTCTGGGTATCTCGTCTGGGACCGCACTTCGCGTGGCTATTTGTTGTCGTTGTGTGTCCAAGTCCGAGATATGGGTTGCGCATCTTCGCATGTGAGAGAATGATGCATTTAGGCTCCCAAAGCGGGGAAGGCCTTGTCGTCGTCGACGGGGATGGGGGCTTGTCGCGAAGCGTTGCCGCCTCGTCCGCCTCGGGCGGTTCCTCGGGCGGGTCGTTCACCTCGGTCACCTCGGTTGCCACCTCGTCCACCTCGGGCACCGCCTCGTCGTTCACCAGTGGAGACGGGGGCGAATCGGCCCTCGTGTTCAAGGTAGATCTTCTCCTTCTTGGTGCTGCTGGTCTCCTTCTTGGGGGCTTGAGCCTTCTCCTTCTGTGGTAGGGGAAGCGGGGTCAGTTTCGCGCCGGACGATCAAAGTGAGAACTTGCCTTAAGACCGGAGAAGAAGGGGTCCTCGGGCTCGGCGCTCTTCTTCAAAGCGGAACCGACAAAGTCGCTGGTACCTTCGACCTGTCGACCTTCCAGCTGACCGAAGGCGCTGGCTTGCTTGGCCTTTTCAGCGAGGTACTCCTCGTAAGACTTGGTGTTGTCCTCCTCTTCCTCGACCTTTTTCTCGGCGGCAGGGGCGTCGGCGGCAGGGGTAGTAGGAGCATCGGTATCGGGAGCGGCGGCCTCCTTGTTGGCGTCAACGGCACCTTCAACTTCAGCGGCCAACTCGGCCTTGCCCTCGTCAGCTCCCCATCCGGACGCGACTCGCTTCTCCGAATCGGGCAGAGCGTGGGCGGACTTTCGGCCGTCGGACTTTCGGTCGGCAGTGTGACCACCGGAAACGGGGGCGGCACCTCGGCCTCGAGGAGCTCGCGGTGCTCGGCCTCGTCCTCGTTCACCGTGTCCTCGGGGTCCGTTTCGTCCGGGAGCTAAACCAATGGCGCGGAATCAGATCCTAATTGCCTTTTCACCTCCTTCTTGTGCACCTACCCCGTCGTTCACCCTCGAAACCGGATTCAGGGTCGGTAGCGTCGACATCGGCGGTCTTGTCCGAGTTGGACTTCAAGACATTTCGGGGAGCGCCTCGGCTGTAGTATCCACCTCGACCTCGGTTAGCCTGCTGGGGAGCCTTGGATCCGGGGACCTCTCGGGCGGGCTTGGGAGCCTCGGCCTTCTTGGCAGGGGCGGGGGCCTTGACGGCAGGCGCCTCAGAGCCGTCGTCTAGGGAATCAAAATGTATGTCAGCATGTGTCTCCCCTGTGTCTGCCCATATCATCCGTTCCCCATCACGTCGCCGCGCTCCTCCGGACACCTAATGCTCGCGTCGGACACCGGCGGATCCAGCCGTCCGATACCGCTTTCCAGCAACCCGCGCAGCCGCTCGTTCTCCGTCAATTGCGGGCTCCACATTCATGCCACTTTCTGCCATGTCCTTCCAAGTCCCACCCTATCGTTGTTCACCATCCGCTGCTTCCCCTTAACCCTCCTTCATGTTCCCTAGCCCGCCATCCTGCACCTCGACGAAATCGAGAAAGCGAGTACTAACCGCCGAGAAGGTCGAAAGGATTTCTTGAGATGACAGACATCCTTTACTATGCTGTTAATTCGCATAACGCAATGATTCCTCAGTTCGCGATCCTCTTTCCCGCGGCCATATTCCGAATCTGAACAAAAATGATCATGTCAATAAACGTCTCTTTCTGCGTACATCCGTAACACCATCATCCCTCTCCCTCCGACGCTGAACGCAAATACTCACACTCACAAAAAGTCTCGAGTGAGATCTTTTTTTCCTCTAACAGAGTATGTACAAGAGGGTGACTTGTGAGGAAGGCGAATGTCGGAAAGGGCCGGGAGAAGGGGCGGCCGGGCGGTGATCAGAAGGTGGAGATGGTGACGACGACCTTTCGAACGGTGCCGCATGGCCGACTGGGAGGGGGACGGCATACTGCCTGAGCTCCAGCCAGGAAGCCGCGCCAGGCTCTCGGGAGTGCCTTTGGGGTACACGGCTTGACAGACTCTATTAGAATCAAATCTTGACAGATCGCTTCTTTTTGCGGTTCGTCATCTCATCATGTTTATCTTTCCCCATGGATACTCTGCGCCGCAGCACAGAATACATCGTATTCCAAGGCCTTGGAGACGGAAACATCCTGGACATGCGGCGCTCTGCTTACTCGGCTCACACCGACGAGGTCTGCTTTTTCAGTCCAAGTTCAACGCCTCGAGCTCTTCACCTAGTCTGACGTGCTGAAGCGACGTCGACGTAGATATCCTCCAGAGGGAACGGCGTTCAGGTTGGCTTGGCTTACCCAAGCAGACACGCTTGCTTGCTTGCTTGCTTGATTTCCGGCAGCCGGTCCGCAGACAACTGTCTGTCACGTGCCGGCCCAGGAAAGTTGAAGTTGCCAAGTTGCCAGCCGGTCATCCAAGTGACGTTTGGCGAGTTTCCATTCCGTCTCCAGCTTCGTCTCGCATAGCATTACAAGACCAGGAAACGAGGCCATGTCGGATATGAATACAACGAGCGCTCCTGCCGCAGACAAGGTGTCCATCAACCTCTACACTCGGAATCCCGCTCATGCCATTCCGCAATCCACCTACCTTATCCCGGCCGACTGGCGGCGGTTTCAGCTCTCAGAGTTGATCAACAAGGTCATCAACACGACGTCTGGGGAAACAGCCACGCCCACGCCATTCGATTTCATCATCGAGGGAGAACTGTTGCGGACAACGCTGGACAACTGGGTCAAGAATAGGCGGAATGGGGATTTTGAAAGTGTGATCAATGTCGAGTACATACAGAGTCTGCTGCCGCCAAAGCAGTTGGAGAGCTTTCCTCAAGATGATTGGGTGTCGGGCGTCAGTATTCAGAGACCAGGGTACGTGTTCTCCTAAATGAAAAGCTATGTCAGGCTCATTCCGGTTTAACAGGCACATCTTGATGTCGTCATACCTCTCCCACGCCAAGGTCATCCCCATGACACAAGCTGGCACCGATGCAGCCGCAGATTCGTCGATTACCATGAACCTTCCCTCAACACTAGGTGCAACCTGTTGCGCATGGCTATCACCAAACAGCCAAACCGAAAACATCCTCGTCGGAGCTGGAGGCGTGGACCGACAGGCCCACATCTTCCGCATTCCCACCCTCCTCGACGCCACAGCCGATCAGACACCACAAGAAATCATGACGCTTCACCTCCACACCGGCCCCATCTCTTCCATCGAGCCATCCCCCTCGTTCGAGCACGTCCTCACATCCTCATGGGACGGCCTCCTCGGCGTCTTCTCCCTTCCGACGGCCGCCAACCCCTTAGAGGAAACGCACGACCTGCCCGCCGAGCCCAAGAGTTATTTGCCGGGGCAGAATAGCAAGAAAAAGCGAAAGATTGCGGGCGCGGCCGGGGATGCGCAGACGGGCGGGTGGAGGAAGCAGCCGGATATGGTGATGCGTGGGCATACGGCCAGGATTGGGGGTGCGATTTGGGATAAGGAGGATCGGAATCGGGTGTGGAGTGCCGCGTGGGATGGAAGCGTTCGTGGATGGGAGGCGGATATTGGGTACAACTCGGTGTTGAAGGTGGGCTGTCGAAGGCTTGGTGCGATCAAGTCCGTGGGCGCTGCGAGCTGATACGTTTCGACTCTGCAGCAAGGTCCATCGGACAAGGCGGCGCTTTGCATCGATCAGATGGCACAATCTGGCACGCTTGCGACAGGACACATGGACCGCACAGTCTGCATGTGGGACACGCGTGAAGGTGTGCAATTTGACGATCAATCTCAGGCGATCTTCTCAAACTGACATTCGAACGCCTTTTCTCCCCAGCTCAATCCCTCATCTCCTTGACGCTGTCCACTTCTTCACCGGTGCCTTCCCTCCGCGCACACCCAACATCATCGTTCACCCTCGCCACCGGAACATATTCGGGCAACCTGCAGATATGGGATATCCGGTCACCCAAGCAAGCCTTGTTCAGTGTCAAGAGGCAGCAGAAGGAAGGCAAGGGTGAACGGGTTTTAGGAATTGATTGGAATGGGGAGATATTGGTTGCTGGTGGTGAAGATGGGGAGGTTAGTGTCTGGAGCGCCCGGGGCGAATAGGTCGTTTGCGGTGACAAGCGAGGCTTGTACGCGGCAGCCAAATGGCAAAGTTGGCATTCTTCGCATCACAACATGGCCTTTACCTTTGCATAACAGTTTATATTCGAGTTTCAGTCAAAACTTCTTGAGGTATAATGCAGCTTCTTGCCTGACTTTCCCCGTTCATCAGACCATCTCCCTTTTCCTGATCACAGCTGGAAACGGAAGGCAGGGTGATTGTGGCCCAACGCGAGCACCTGATCATCTCGCAAATGAGAAAGTCCCCACTTTTCCTTCTCCGCCTAGAGGAATAGTAGTCGATCAGGATTGCTGCGGCGACGCTCAACAATTTGCGCCGGGATGGGCTTACAGCGGTGGTGGCATTGCGGTAGTCAAAGTCTCTACCGTCCGGATGAGCATAGCGGAAGGCGTCACGGGCCTTGTTCTTGCGCCAGTTGTTGTACATCAGAATTCCGGCCATCGCGACCGCGAGAAGAGACCAGGCGAGATTGACGGAGTGACCTGTGGTCATCAGGTGAGGTCCTGGCAAATGTCTTTGCTCGGCCGCAGCAACTAACCTTTGATGTATCGCGGTGCATCGCCGGTGGGGTATAGTAGTGACGAGAAAACGCCCATGGCGTTTGCCAGCATCTAGATAGCTGTCGTCAGTCTGGGTATCACAGCACGGCGACCTCGACCGACCATGAAAATTGCAAAGGCAGTAGCCCGCACGACATGGGGTCCGAATGCGCTGACGGCAAAAGTGCAAGAAGTTGCGATACTTGGGCTGATCCCGGCAACAGCAAGGTGAACCGCGAAATACTTGACGCCAGGCGCTCCTTCAACTGCTAAGAGTATGATGAAGCCGATCGCGGTAATCGACATGCAACCCATGATGAAAGGCGCTCGTACTCCTGCTCGGTCGGATAGTTTGGCAACGCCGATGCACGTCAAGAATCCCAAGAAGTATGGGGGGACAATTAACTTGAAGAGAGAAATGGTGGCAACTCAGTCGCTTGCGGGATAGCCTTCGTAAGACTTCACATACGAGATTGGCAATCGCAGGTTGAGCAAACCCCAGGTCGCGGATGATCGCTGGCGAGAATAAAGACATGCTGTAAAGGGGACCGACCTAACACCGAACGTAGAATGAGGCCAATAATCAGGCTGCGGTTGTGCGCAGCGTTTGCAGGACTTACCACTCCAGAGTACCTATCATCACGACTGCCGTGAGTATGGATCGTCTTTGACGAAGTATCAGCGAGGAATGCTCACATGATTGCATACCCCCAAGATCTCCAATCCAAGAAAGCTGAACGAATCTGGCCTCGGATGTTTTCTCTAATATCGACATTGGTGATGCCTTGACTCAAAGCGAGCCTATGTTTCCATTTTCGGGCTTCATCGGGTGAGAGTAGTCTTCGTTCTTCTTCTGGAAAGCTGACTAGGAACCGAAAACAGAGTAAGGCAACCAACACGGTCAGAATGCCCTCCAGGATAAAGATCCATCGCCATCCGTGGAGGCCGGCGACTCCGTCCATATGCGAAATGCCAAAAGCGAGGAGCCCTCCGAGACTGCCGGACAGACTGGCACCGGCGAAGAAGATAGCGATTCGAGTATTCTGCTCAGCCCGTGAGTACCATGAAGAGAGAAGAAGGTTCAATCCTGGAAAGAGACCACCTGTGAAGTTCCAGCGTAAGTGCCAGATTCGTGATTTGGAACCCCGGTGTAGAGCTTCTTTCGGTACCCTCCCGTGCATGTGGCCTCAGGGTCAGCCGGGCTTCTTGGAGGCTCACCTTCGGTCAGACCTAGCAAGAACCTGGTGACTGACAGTCCGGCGGCATTCTGGGTAAGGCCGATACATATGCAGCAGATGCCCCATAAAATCATGGTGACACCGACGACCCTGGGTGGCTTGAACCGCTGTGTACGATTCATACGTGAGCATGTGATCGCGGAAATGCCACATCGATACTTACTTTGAGGATGACATTGAACGGTAACTCGATTGCGATGTACCCTTCAGCTACGGGTCAGTCTTTCCGCAGATCTCACCAACAAGATACATGCCTATGAAGAATACGCACAAGGCGATCTGATACTGGGTACTGGACAGATGCAGGTCCCTGGACAGGCCTACAAAAAGTCCGAAAGTGGAAGAGTGATGAGAGACACTCGATGGGCAGGAAAGGCGAACCCACCTGCGATGTTGGCCTGGCCGATGTTCGTTCTGTCCAAAAAGGAGAGTAGGTACAAGGCTAAAGGAATCCGCTACAGTGAGCCAAAGCCATGATCCGGGAACTATCATCACTCGATCTCACCAGTAACTAAAGGGAGGATAGCTAGGTCGATTCGTTTGAGGAGTGCCTTCTCCTCTTCGGGCGTGAAGTCATCGGGTGATAGTACCGGTGGTTGTTCCGTGTCTTCGCCACTTCGATTACTGTCAACCTTTTCAACATGTTCAAAAGTCGGGACGACCTTTTCGTCTTGTTTGAGATCAGACGGCATCGGGCTGTCATGTGGTCTGTCCATCTTGTTTACTCAGAAAAGGCTTCTGACTGATCTCGTCGTCGAAAGAAAATCGCAGCGTTATGTGGCAGACATTCTATATCTCCAATCCAGGGTGTTGCCTTATAACTGCGTATTCCCAGGTTACAGTAGTTTCATGAACGCAGCAACCTACATGTTACGATGTCGAGGAAGGCCGGGCCAGACGCAAGCTTGCTCCGTGGGACCCCTGATGTAGCCCTGAGCTAGTTCTTGATTCCCATACCGCTCGCCATGGAATGATCGCATGGGCAAGCGGAATGTAGCCGTGAACTCCTGATAGCTAGCGCTGCTCAGATCCTGATGACCACCTTCACAATCCTAGTGTTCAGACTGATACGCTACGGCAATGCTTACCCGGAGCTCTATCGAGAGACTTACCTGTTCACGATGGGGCACCAGTTGGGGGACCGCAGCACTAGCGAATTAGCGACGCTAGCCGACAGGCACCGCTTGATCAACGCCACCGGTAATCGTAAAGTTATAGAAAGCAGCTTATAAAGCTATATAGAATTTAAGTATAGATAGTATAGACGCTGGAGCTGATGCTGGTGTCATGATGGTAGCTATGCTGGTGTATCAAATCTGGCTTGAAGAGTCACATGAAGGGGTTGCAAAGATCAACCGAATCTATGCCAGGTGTCGTTAGTCAAGTCGAGACAGCTACCCGCAGCGTGCATAAAGCGTAAAGCTGCTTCAGCTCGAGCAAGGCAATACCAGTGAACGGTTACCCAGAAGTCTGCAATAGGCGAAGCAGGAACGACCATTGCCCAAGATCTGCACGCTACCTGCATTGACACGAGCGCATCATGAGCATCTGGCTCATGGCAATTGAAGTGGGCCCTGACGCTGAACGTGTAGGGGAGATTACATGATCTGCCTGACACACGACGGGGCAGGCGAATAAAGCTGTCACACCGACAGCCTGATCTCATGTCTTCGTGGTCTGTTTTCGCGACTCTGGACGATTACAAGCCATACTCCCAGGTCTCCCAATTGCTGTAGGTCACTTGCAAAGAAAAGCAACCTGGCGAGTGTTCCAGACAATCGCGTTGAGTGCCTTCTCTGTTACATCGGATTTGATCCTTTCCTTCTATCTCACCGGCAATCGGTATTTCTGCATTTGTTACGGCTACCCTTTTCGCCTGCTATTGCGAATCGGTTTAAATTCCCGCCGCCTTGAGCTGAGACGCAGCGAAGGAGATCGCCTGGCTCTGCTGAGGGGAACCCGAGTACGCCAAATGCGCGTAGATGGATCCGGTCGATGTGCAGATGATGTCTCCACTGATGAAGGCAGGTCAGATGAGCCCTCGAAGCTTGAAGTGGCGAGTTGGCGGAAGACTTACGTGTTGCACTACAGAGGGATACGATGAGACACGCAGTCACCAGAAGAAGGGAGTCAAGGAAATTTTAGTTCGCCATTACTGCTTCATCTCGATGCCAACGCACGTAATCCTTGGTGATTGATTGGTAGGTGGCAGGAGTCTTGACGCCAGTTGCAGATGCGTCGCCACGACCGTATGTAGCGGTTCCTAGCAGTAAGGTCAAGATGAACTGGTGCTCTTCTGACCGGTGGTTCTGCTCTACTGACCTGCATTTTCAGGTCTGCCAGGCAACCAGTAGGGGCTTTTCGAATGTCAAACAAACATGCGGATCATCAGTTGCGCCAGAGACATAGGTGTCAACCGTGTTATACTTACTTTCCGTAAAGGATGGTGGCAACGATCGCGTTCCTTGGCAATTGCGAGTTGTTCTCCGCGGTCACTGCAAGTTCAGGATCAATCGAAACTTCCAAGACTCTACCGTATTCGCGTACCGGTGACCATAGCACCTTGAGAATAACCGACAAGGACAAATTTGATGTCGGGACAAGTTGCGAGACGGCCATTGACATGCTTGATCAAGTCAGATGCGCCGATGCTCGGACCGGTGGCGAAGTTGGAATCCGCTATCATAGGGGTTTGCAATCAGTCACAGCACTTTCCAAGCCTGTCAGTGACAGCATACCAGGATAGACCACTTCATATCGTCCGCCTCCCGCCACCTGGTTGAGGATACCGCTGAATGCAAAGTCAAATCAGAGCTCGTTTATTACAGAGGCTGCCTCCCAGAACGACCACTCACTTGACGGTTGCGGTGTTGCCGTAGGGAGCGCTTTGCGACTCGGTCGTCCCTCTAGCCGAAATGACCTCGTACTTCGTGCAGCCAGAACCAGTTGTTGCGGCGGTGTTCGAGCCACCGTAGGATCCCCAATTGTAGGAAGGCGTGTACGAATACTGTCGTTCCTCAATTTCGTTCGCCACCGGTGCAGCCAGAGCAGTCGAGGCCAGCGCAAGGGCGATGGTAGCGAGAAAAGTTTGTCCGAGCATTGTAAGGAGGGAAGCCGTGCGGTGGCGAATAAACGACTGTGGCGTTTCCGAAGTCCGCCGTTGCCCTTTATATAGTCTCGATAGGCAATGAACTGCTCGACGGACGGCCAATTCTGGGACTTGCTTCAAAGACATCAGGGCTAGGGAGGACGGCCGAATGCCGGTTTGGCTGTCGTTTGGATGGCCATAGCTGACTGATTTTCGGCGATTTGTCAGTCCTCCCTGATCCCTCTAGGCAAATAGCCGCCAGAGTGCTGGCAATTGGTGCCGCAACCAATTCCGCTACCAAAGCACTATACGTACTAGTGACCCTAGAAGGATATCGTAGCAGCCGCGTAGTAGCCCCTTTAGCCATTCTATGCAAGCCTCGAGAGGTGCCGAAATTTGATAGCTGATTGAATGGTGATTTGATCTTTTGGTCTTTTCTTTTCAGGAATTCTCTGAGCTATTCTGTGCGGGATCCCCTTGCCGTAGCCGGTACCGAACGTTCCTGTTCGACAGAAGCGGATACCTAGCTGGATACTTTGCTGGACCTCCGCTGATCATCTGGGACAGTCTACTCGTCAGACTGATGTACTGCAAAGCGCCCACCGCGCTGCTGTTCGAATTCCGGTGAATTGATAGGAAAGCTGTCTCGCCGTTAGTCAGCTCTTGTTCTAGACAAGCTTCTAGGCATCGCAAGGGATCGACAGTCATCGCCCAGAGATCAAGGGAAGCTTTGGGAAATCAAGCGAGCTAGCTATCAGGAGAGACTCAGAAATATCATCAGGAAAGACAGCTGAAAGACGTGCTGAAAGACTGCTACTGGTAGTCTGGTATAAATAGCTGTATAAGTGTATAATCGCAGGAACGGTTATAGCTCCCGCATACCTGTAGGCATGTTTCAGCTTGGTATTTCTAGTGCCGGCATCAGTATCCAGTTACAAGCTAGTTATGCACCCTCTAGTAGCTTCTCTAGTAACGCTTTAAGGATATAGGAGCTAGAATGCTGGTCGGTCGGATGGTCTAGCTCAAGGTCTCTAGAAAATAGAGATGCCTCGTATGTTCGAAA
This sequence comes from Naganishia sp. PT2105A-2, assembly GCA_023628115.1. Lineage (NCBI taxonomy): Eukaryota > Fungi > Basidiomycota > Tremellomycetes > Filobasidiales > Filobasidiaceae > Naganishia > Naganishia sp. PT2105A-2. The sequence goes on along the minus strand of JAMALG010000047.1, from coordinate 216,394 downwards.
GCCTTGTTGAATCAGCTTACGAATGTCCACCAGGTTGCCCACCATCAATAGCTCCAACGGCATCCGTCCCCGGAAATTCGACATCCCGTATCTCACTGATTGAGACGTGGGTACCTTTCCTTTGGAACCGTTTGCATATCTGCCTAGGAGGCGTTGAAGAGCTCGTTGAAGACAACCTTTCCAAGCTGAAGCGATCTATAAGAGTCCCCGACCCTACTGGTGTGTCTTGACGAGACAGCTAATTCCGGGACCCAGAACGGACGAGGAAACACGCGAATCACTCACACAAATAGTAGGAAGGATCGGTGGCGGGAAAACCCGGCGGGAGAACTTGACCGAGTATTCCCTTCGGGCGGGCACTTCCTGTCTTGCGCCGAGGCGAAACATCTGAGTTCGCTTCTGTAGGTGATCAACTTTCCGGCTTGGTCTTCACATAGCACACCTCCGCTCCTCAAGGTGGGATCGGAAACTGGCGTTCTTCTGGCATTCCAAGAACAAGTGATAGCGGCAGCAAGCGGCGCATAAGGCGATAGCCCGGCTCACTGTCGACCAGTGTCGACTGCTGGAGCGGAGGCTGGCCGCGAAGGCTTTGCGCAACGTACTCCGAAACGGTATCGGAGAGGGAAACATCAATCGAAATCATGCCAGCTCCCGATATAGGTCAATGATTAGTCCTGACAGAACAACTGACAGGACGACGAGATCATCAGCATGACAATCTCCTCACAAAATGTACAGTACCCATGACTCAATACGCGCACTCATAGCATGTCCCGGACAAGTACCGGACATTGAAGGCAGCGTGTCCTTGCAAACTACTGTGGGTCGCGTGGCTTTGTCTCAGAACATTTCTTCAATGGAAACCATTTCTTGCTTGCCCATACCTCGGCGGTTTACCCAAGACTTGCTAAACCAAGTGGTGAACTGAGAGCCAACGACTTCAGGCATCCAGCAAACATGTCTACCGCGGTGCAACTCAAACTCCTAACGCTATTGAACGTGTCCGCCGTCAAGCGACCTCGAGAAGCGGATCAACCCGGCGCTCAAAGGCGAAGCATTTCGGTATCGCCCTCGGTGCAGATTCAGCCTCAAAGCGAGACAGAGTCCCCGGCTGCCTCAGGTGAAACGGAGGAAGAGCCGCCAAAGAAGAAGAAACGGGGAGTCAGTTTCGGTGGCGAGATCGGTCCGAGCGGTAGTGGAGTCAAGAAGCAGAAGGCAAACAAGAAGAAGGAGGATGTCGCAATCAATGGAACAGACGGACATATGAACGGGGCAGTCACGACTTCCACACGTCCAGTCACAACACATGCGGAGGACGCCAATGAATTGGATGTAGCGGAAAGTCAGCTGCTTGCCGAAGAGGATACGGATGATGAAGACGGTCCTGCGAACGAAACCAGCTCGTCTGTGTCAGGTAAGTACGTGCAAAGCGTCTTCAACCATATGCTGATATCTCAACCTGTTGGTTATCTACAGTGGATCCCTTCAACGTACATTTTGCGCCGGAGCCACCGATTCTTAAACCTCAAGCGCTTGCGGCCGCGGAATCGAGCGAATGGACATCCACCAGAAAGGAAATACCGGGCCTTGGCAGAGTAGTGGAATTAGCAGCGGGAAAGAGTGCAGTAGCATCTTCCTCCAATGCAGAGGCTTCTGCATCCAGAGTAAATACTCAATACTCAGGTCCCAGACTATCAGAGATCAATGCTGATCAAATATCTGTTTGCTGTAGATCACTCCGCAGGTTTTAGAAACATTCAACGCACAGCATCCATCACCGTCACAGCTGTTATCCTCTACACTCAAGATTGTTGGCCAGTACAAGGATCTCTTCGTGCATGGACTCGATGGAGACGCGGATGGCACCGGGGCAGGAGGATTCGGAAAGGAAACGGAGGATGTCAGGTCAGCGGTGACTATGCACGCATTGAACCACGTTATGAAGTGAGTTTCTTGATCTTGGCATCCTTGAGACAGCATTCTAATTCTCGGTCACCTTACAGGACCCGGCGTCGTATCATCAAGAACAACGAAAAACTCGCTCGCGGCAACGAGACAGATGACCCTCCTCAAGACGGTTCTTTTGTACGACCCAAAGTCTTATTGCTTCTTCCTAGCCGGCACATGGCGCTGCATTACCTCGAAAACCATCTTTTTCCTCTGGCACCCGTTGGTACTCAAATTGAGAACCGCAAACCGTTCACGAGCTCCTTTGGCCTACCAGCGGATCACAGCGATCCGCTAGACACCGCTGAAGCACGCGAAAAGTATCCTGCGGACCACATTGCAAACTTCAAGGGAAACACAGACGACAATTTCCGATTCGGCGTGAAATTCACCAGAAAGGCTTGGAGAGTGATACTGCCGCCCGCGAATGAGGAAAAGCTGATTGGCTGTGACATCATCGTTGCCAGCCCGTTGGCAATCCGCATGTCGGCCGACAAGGAGAGAGGGAGCGTCGATTATTTGAGCTCAATAGAGGTTCTGGTAGCGGACGGGCTGGATGTCATGTCTATGCAGAATTGGGCGTTCACTCAGGTCAGTCCGGGACTCGTTAGCCTCCAGGATCAGAACTGATAAACAGCTTTGTCTTTAGTGGGTCTTTTCCCACGTAAATGGAGAGCCTAAAGAGACGCACGGCTGCGATGTTTCGCGACTGAAACCCTGGTATGCGGATCAGCAGTGAGTAGACCGAGCCAACATGATACACTTTTTTAAACGATCCTGCCAGAGCCAAGTTCTTGCGTCAAACGATATTCGTCTCACGCTATGAGACACCGGAGATGCGTGCACTTTTCAATCGCCAGCTCTTCAACGTAGAGGGCAAGATTCGCATGGACCGCAGCAACTACCCTGGCTTGCTGGGTCAGGTCCGCAAAGGTGTTCGGCAGGTCTTTTCCCGCATCAATTGCAATGACCCGGTCGAGGAACTCGATATCCGATTCAAGTACTTTACTGATACAGTGAGTCCAATTCTACCTAGCAACACAAAGCTCATCTCGCATACTCTAGACATTACCCGCCTTGCTCAAATCAGCGGTTAGCAGGACGGCGACTTTGATCATGATTCCGGATTACTACGATTTCGTCAAAGTCACCAACTTCATGAAGAAGCGGGATGATTTCAGCTTTGCCGCGATATCAGAGTGAGTCATGCGTTCACTTGCCCCTAGATCTCTCCTGACTGCTTTCCTTCAGATACTCTTCGAATCAAGAGATCTCGGCCGCGCGAACCGCATTCTTCAAGGGCAAAAAAGATTTCCTTGTCGTGACGGAGCGTTTCCACTTCTACCGACGGTAAGCAGAGATCAGGCCGCGTAAAATCTGTATCGCGGTGCTGAATCGACCTGCTGCTCATAGATATCGATTGAGAGGTGCAAAGACAATAGTCTTCTACTCTCTTCCTGACCACGCGGCTTTCTATCCGGAGCTCATGACGGGACCGTTTATCCCTTCGGCGACGGGCAAGCAGACGGCGGATATTGACGAGGCAGATGTCAGCTCGAGGGTTGCGTTCAGCAAGTTCGACTGGCTCAAGCTTGAGCGTATAGTCGGCACCGAGGCCGCCAGGAGAATGGTCTCGGACCGGGACGAGACTAAGTTTACTTTCGTGTAAGGGTGTATGCGAGAGTGTCCGCCAAGGATATAATCTCGAAGGCAGACATTGCTATATTCACTCATCGCGTCGGAATACATGTGAAGAAGACGACATGCCGATAGGGTCTACATTTCATAACTTTCCGTACATGTAGTGGGCAGAGCGTTTCCGTATTCATAGTATAGAGATGACGAGTCAGCGAGTCAAAGCTGACGAAGATAAGCGGTAAACACATTTAGCCGGTCCGGCAATCGAGCCAAGTCGCGAATGGAATGCAACCTTTTTCAATTCGTCTTCGCGAGCATACCGTGGAAGATATACATATTGCGATCTGACACTGGAGACGATACGCCACTCCCGGTGAGACCAAAATCACAGTATCCTCAGGCGAAACCCACTTCCCATACTGCGCGACGCAAAGCACACCAATCACCAGCCGAATCATGTCCATTGAACTCATCGAATTACCATTGGCTATGGGACCCGACGTGCCATCCTCCTCGACACAGGGAGAGCTCTCGCTGAAGCCACACAGCTTCCCCGCACTCACTTCGACATCTGGAACTTCCGCTAAGATGCCATCCGCAGCGGAACTCCAGCGGGAGTCTATCGAGGAATCGCTTGGCTTGGAAGAGATTGATCCTTTAACTTACCGCTCCACAAGGCTGTGGATCCCCATCAATGCTCGGTGCGTGCTTGCTTTCGGTATCCGACTCCTGCCAAGAACTAATCTGTCCCGATTCCCCTTCAGTGGGGGCTTTGGTGGACAAGTGCTTGGTTTGAGCTTGCGGGCTGCGATAAAGACACTAGATGGTTCAAAGCCTTGGACGCTCCACAGTCAGCACGTAAGCTTATTCGTTGCGTTGCAGGCCGCATGAAACTCATTAATAATCCTTGTGTGCCATCCATCAGTGCTATTTCCTTCTGCCGTAGGTCCGGATTCTGTATCCTCGACAAAAGGATTCTCATTTCCAACCGAACACAGAGCGCTAGGCAAGTATCCTATCATCTACAGAGTGGAAAAGCTTCGAGATGGGAAATCCTATGTGACCCGGTATGCTCCTCCCTCGAATCTGCTCATGATGGTAAATCTGACATCTTCCCGATATCCTCCAGCTCCGTGACGGCGTCGCAGAATGGACAACCCATTTTCATGTTGACGTGCTCCTTCACCCTGCCGACGCCCGCACGCTTCCCTCAACCATCTTTCCGTGAGCCCATGCCCTTAGGCATTCCCCCACCTTTGGCCTGTCAGTCCGAAGAAGAACGGTGGTCCGCATTCCTGGCTTCACCAAAGGCCGCAAAGCTGCAACCAAGCTCGCGACACAGCTTGGAGGCGTATGTTCTGGAAAGGGAGTCGAGCCCGGTGGCCATCCGCGAAGTACCTCGAGATGTGGAGTTCTGGTTCGAAGACGACGATGAGTCAGAGGAGAAACGACGAGCCGACAAGGTCGAAGCCAAGTGGGATGGCCATGTTGCGGGTAAGGTCAATTTTGCGGCTCGAGCTCGAGCGAGCAATGGGTCCAGTTCTGGGGATCAGAGTATCAAGCAGGTGAAGCGGAAGATGGAAAGGCACGAGAGAATGCTATGGATGAAGGCCAAGGATGACAGCGTTGCGAATTTGGACACCAATTTCCAGAAGGTGTGTAATGTTGAAAAGCTACATCTCCATCCGTCGGGCTCACAACAAGGTGCTTGACATTTGCAGAGTATCTTGGCCTACTTGTCGGACTTCCAGTTCATCGGCACCGCCGCTCAAGCTACGGGCATGTCGCAGAATAGCCACCCAAAGCTCGGCATGATGGTACGTCCCTGATTGATGGTTGTTCCGCGCAGTCGGTTGACTGGACTCATGCGATCAGGCTTCGCTCGACCACGTCGTCTATTTCTACTCGAACGATTTCAAGACATCCAACTGGTTGCTGCACGTAATCACATCCCCTCGAGTCGGAGATGGAAGAGGGGTCGTCGAGGGTCGATTCTATACCGAGTCGGGTGAGCTCGTTGCCTTGACGGTGCAGGAAGGCGTCGTCAGAGCGGCGGCACCAGATTCGAAGGCAGGCAAGGATTCGCAGTCCAGTAAAGCCAAGTTGTAATGCGTTTGGACATGGACGCTCCTTTGCGTAGGGGTCATGCAGCAAAACTGGATCTCACAGGGACTATCGGCTGAAAGGATGTGTATCGTTGAACCGCTATACGTATGCCGTCTTTCATGCTGTCATGGTGGCAAACGAGACCGTCGACGACCGTGCTCCTTTACGTAATTCCGCTCTCATTGCTTCCGATCACCGCGTCGTCAGACAAGGGATTGCCCAGGGCATCGTGCGCGGCTGCGACGTTGCGCCATATCCTGCCTGATAGAGGTGTTCGCAAAGCCCTGGACCATCCATCCGCATCTTGCTGCCCCTTGCCTATACCCAGACTACATAACAGCTCGCGATCACTGCACAGCGACAGTCGATCGTTTACATAGCGCGACACACAGCCTCCTTTGTGCTCACGCGGTTACGAATCAGTCATCGCCACATACGTCGACATCTCGGAAAGCAGAACAGCAAGCTCACGGAACTAGCATAAGATGGCGGAGACAGACGCACCTGCCAAGGCGATCCAGGTCAAGCTGGTGCTATTGGGTGAGTTGTCGATTCATCTTGAAGGTTATTTTACAAGGATGCGGGACACGCGGGGAACATGTACGACTTGGAGGGAGACGTTGCGGACACTGTGTCTCAAGGGCGCAACGCAATGTCATGAGGAGGTGAAGGGACGTCCATCAGTGTTCCAGATCCGACCGTCTCCGCCAGGAGAGGGGCGTCTGATAGCGTATCTTTCGACATTGCGACCAGGTCTCCGGCAATAATTCCATGCATACCGCGGCATGCCAAATTGGGTGTGCCTATCCGGCATGCATCCAATCGCCGTGCGGGTGTCATCACAACATTGCCGACGACGGTCTTCCCATCATCTTTCTACTGGCTGACACAATCCATGGCATCTCTCTTGGTATCATAAAGGCGAAGCTGCCGTCGGGAAGTCTTCCCTCGTTCTCCGATTCGTGTCCAACGACTTCAACGAGAACAACAGCCCCACGATCGGCGCTGCATTCCTGACGCAGAGTACGTAGTACTCGGCCTCCGAGAATGCTAGCGCTCATCGTCCTTGTCCTCCGTTTTACCAATTCCCCCATCTACCATTTTGTGCCTGGATGTTTCCACAAAACAGAATGCCGCCTCGAAGACAAAGTCATCAAGTTCGAGATCTGGTAAGCTATGCCGGCTGAAGTATCATCACCGGCAAGGCTGACAGCGTTTCTGTATGACCTGAAGGGACACTGCTGGTCAAGGTCAGTGTTTTACCGGATTCAGGCTGAGGAAGAGATCGTGCTGATACATTGCGAATTCCACACAATGCAGAGCGATTTCACTCTCTTGCTCCTATGTATTACCGAAACGCCGCTGCCGCCGTTGTGGTTTACGATATTACCAAAGCTGTAAGACGAACGCGTTCCGCCGCAGACTTTTGCGAGCTGAGCGTGACGCCTTCCGGCTCTATCTCAGTCATCGCTGGAGAAGGCAAAGGCTTGGGTCAACGAGCTGCAGAGGCAGGCAAATCCGAACATCGTGATTGCGCTGGTCGGTAACAAGGTGAGTCCCCGTCATAACGTACAATTTATGAGTCCACCGACAATTCGCTCCGCCAGCTTGATCTGATAACGGATGGAGCGTCAAAGCCGGACGCAAGCGCTGACGAACCGAATCAAGCCGAGACAGAGGACGAGAACGAGGACGTCTCGAAAAATGTTGACGACGCCTCTGTGAAGAGTGACAGTGCAGCGGATGCAGTAGATAATTCAACACCCGCTTCCCAGGCGGCCGCGTCTGGGGAGAGCTTGCGACAGGTGACCAGAGAAGAGGCTGAAGCTTATGCCAAGGAGGCAGGCGGCTTGCTATTCTTCGAGGCTTCCGCCAAAACCGGCAAGGGTGTTCAAGAGCTCTTCACTGAGATCGGTAAGTGTTGGTGACGTCCCTCAACCTGGCTATTCCTGACCTTTGGGCAATCCAATTCAAACAGCCAAGAACTTACCGATCGAGAGCATGATGCCGAAAGCAGGAGGTTCCGGTGCAGCGGGCAGCACGGCTGGCAACAGGCGATCGGCTGCCGGCCAGGCGGGCAATGCTGGTCCCGGTAATAAAGTCAATCTCAATGACGGCGCTGCAAGCAAGGCACGAGGCGGTTGTTGTTAGACGTTTGATCTCACTCAGTATGGTTTCTCTGATTCGATGTTAACGTTACGGATTCTTCCCGATTCACGCCTTGTTCCTGTCTGACTTTGTTCGCTTGTATTTATGCGCATTCTGTACTGAATATACAACGGAATTCCTCTTGGGTACAACCTAGTCTTTGCGCAGAGCTTCTGGCTCCTTTTGAAGACAAATGCAATGTTCCAGCCCAATGCCTCGTGCATGAAAAGCTCTCTGTTGGTGATTAGTGATTAGCCCCACGGCCTGTAACCATATTGGGAACTTGGTCCGCCGCCATTTGCCTACAATGCGAGTGCATGATCAGAATTACGCGACTGTTAGAAGGTTGCGAAGTTCTCACATATTGTACGGCAGGAGCGGGAGGAAAGTACATGCTATCGCTATTTGGCTCGCGAGCGGGATTGTTTAATATTGATGTAGGGCAGAGCTCAAACCTATACGCAGGAGGGAACAGTCAGCTTCGGCCCATTGGTGCTAACAAGCCACGTACACATCGAGACCGACAGCTGTTCCGCGCTTCTGGCCGCTATACAAGTCGCTGCGCTTTGCGATATGCACTCTAGGCTCCATGGGCATCTTTCTTTCGTCATAGCCGCTGAGGCAAGGTTGCATCAGTGTAAATAGGTGACGCCTCGTCGCGACGAAACTCACTTCGGACCCGGGATCGGCAACGTAGTGGTGTCCCCGCTCTGCCAAGTGCATTTGACGTCTTTGGCATTGACGATTTGCACCAATCGACAATCGCTGATATGGCGTATCTCGATAAACGAAGCTGAAAAGAGAAGAAGGTATGGAGGATGGAATGCCGCTGTCTCTGGCCGACCTTCAAAGTCAATTGGCTTGAGATCCCTGCATGGATATCCTTGGCGTGTCGCATAGAAAGCGAAGGTATCATAGCAGAGCAAAAACTCGTTGTCCGTGGCTCGAAATATGCCCAATGGCCTCGCTCCGTTATTACACCGTTCCCGCAGAGCTGCCAGATTGCTGTCGCTTTTGAGCCTAGCATTATCGAAGACTGGGAATTCGGCGGAGGATGACCTGGGAAAAAGACTTCAGGCCGGTCCCCGAACCCCGAGTACATGAACACTGACTGAGCGAGATCCATAATTTGGAAACCCTTGGAACAACTCAATATTATCCTGGAACGGAGGAAGGTGACATTGTATGCCTCTGCGGATATGCCGAAATCCTGTCGCAAGGATGGCTGAGTGTCCGCTCTTGAGTTACACAGCGGATGAAGGTGGACGCTCACTTTGTAAACTCTGAACCAGTCGCTTTTCGCATTCAACATGAGATTGCCGAACGGCCGGCGGTTTCGACCTTCGTCTGAGTCCTTGCCGGAAACGGGCTCTAGGCATTTGAAGACGCTATCGAGCTAGAAAGAGCCAGCAACTCAGCCTAACCTGTATTTTGTCGTGTTATTCAGGCTTACCCCCTTCTTCCTAAGATATATAACCAGTGTTCGGCCTGAAATATTGCCACATGTAAAGTACTGCACCTCGTGCTTATCTGACAACTTCTGATGGCCCCGGGGAGCAGGTGCGCCGGGATTAAGAGAAGGAACCAGTGCTTCCAGCGGATACGCAAGCAGAGTCTGCAAAATACCACGTCAGCTCGATTCTTGTCGGGCATGCAGGGTGAAACCCACCTTGCTCGATAGAACAAGGAATAGACTGAAGGATTCAAGGACCGCACACTGCGTCACCGCCCTGAGATGCAATACCTTGCGTAGTGCTTGGAAGGGGTCAATCCGACTGATCGAGACTAGGAAACCGTTGCGATACATACACTTGGGATCCGAGCGGAGACCAATCCACACTCCCTCCTGGCATCCTATGGCGACAAGTTCCCGGCCATCCAGGGTTTCTGGGACATCGGATATAAGTCCGCAATTGAGTCTCCTATGGAGTCGACTCACTGAAAGGTGCTGAACAGGTGACAGGGCCGGTGAATGGTGGTGAAGCTTCCATACGTTGCACCGTGCTTCCATATGAGTGCGAAACAAAAAAGTTGTCAAGACTCAAGGGAAGCATCTCAAATATCTGAATTGCGATGACAAGTGACCGTTAGCTTCCAGCCAAAAGTGGGGCTTGACTTGGACTTACCGTATTAGCCTCGATTTCGGCACTTCTGAGAGCCTTGGCATGCTGAAACTTTTCCTTCCACTCTTGTCGACTTTGCTCCGAGTCTGCCCATAAAGTATACTGTCCGGCAGCAGACCCTGAGCCGACGATGGTGTAGCTGAAGGGGAACACAGCACGAGAATCGGTCGCGTCCTTGCCTCCAGAGGCAGACTCGTGTCTATCTCCTCTTATACCTTTGAGGAACCCTACGGCTCGAGTCTGACCGCTATTCTCGAAACTGTTGAGAACGATCAACTCCACAGGGACGGGCTGGCATGGGTTGCAGACCGTGAGCTATGAGTAGCCATGTATCAGATGATGCACCCACTCTGCGATTGATGTAATGCCTGGCAAGACCTGAAGACGATGTTTTCGAGGACTTATCTGTCTTGCACAGGACAAAGTAGTTGTCGAAAAGGAAAGCGCTGAGTTCTGACCAGGTAGTGTTGAGCGTAGTGTCGGAATGGCGATACAGCTTTCCTTCGTGTATCAACTCTCGGCTTGGGTTGAGTAGATCCAAAGACTTGATCTGCTTGGCCAAGTAGCTTTGAACGTCGGCCAATCAACCCGGAAGAAATTCGCGACTTACGGCATTGTCCCCAAACTTGCCTCCCAGTAGCTGGGACGGCAGAGACTTCAAGCGCACTTTCGGCTCCATCTCTTTCACGGCTTTATTGATACTTTTGCCTTGAATGCTAATCAATTCGATGACTTGAGGCAGAGTAATGGTATCGGTATGATCGAGCAGTTCCAATTTTTCGAGCGTTGAGAGGATACTCTCAAGCTGCATCTTGAGACGAGGTAATTTGTGTACTGGTCTGTTGATGAAATGTTGGAAGCCTTGTCGATTGGTGCCCGGGGTGCTGATACATTTCTAAACAGCATACTCAATGAGCCATGTCCAGATTTTTACATTTCACTGCTCAATACAGTGCCTCTCACCTCGAGAAATGCCACGAATTTCGGATTGCTCTTCTTCTCCTCCTCGATGGCGAACAACGCTTTCGGCAAGTTTGAGGCATATTCTTGATATGCATCGCCCCATTTCAGCGCAGCGTCATAGATGAGATCACTGATGGGGCCCATTGTAGGATGCTGTTCCTCTTGCCTCGCATGCAAATTCCTCAAAAGTTCCTCATGGATCATTCGCAGACTTCCGAAGTTGTGGAAAACGTCCGCCTCAAACTCTGGAAGTCGGAACCTGTCGACTATAGGCTCGTCCGCCATCCTGAGACCATCCACAAAGACCTACCCGTAGCCACTCAGCTCTGGCGAGTCCAGACGGTGGAGCCAATCAACTTACATTATCCACCGCTCGAAGATCGGCCACATACTGCATCTCAGATTTGATCAATTCCCAGATTTGCCTGTAGAGTTTGAAATCAAAATGTGAAGACGCGCCGCTGTCCGCTATCAGACTGACTCCTGCAATTTCTTCTCCTTTTCCGGCATTTGCTCAAGATCTTCTTTGCTCACAAACTCGTGCCAGTTCTTGTCTCCTGACTGATCCTTTGCTTCCTTCTTGAGCAAGGGATCGGCAGTCGGTACGTGTTCCGTTCGCCCAGTGGTTCCTTGCCAAAGTTTGAGCTGGGCCGCATATGTTAGATTGCGGATAGCCTTGATAGCTTCTGACGGAAATAGTGCATCAGGGCTGTCTGGCTGAGTCTCGGCGAGGATAGCTTCAAGAATGGGAGGATATCGATTGGGCTGTGTAGATGGCCTGGTCATCAGATGTTTCAGGTCGAGTCGCCTGTTATCGTGGTCTCTTCTCGCGTTCTGCCGGACAGTCTGCAGGCAGGGTAATAAGCCAGGAGTTTGTTGGAGATTTACTACCACCCTCTTACCTCTACAAACGCGCGGAAATTTGCGTTCTGGTTCAATTCGATCTTCAACCTTTCCTCAGCTTTGGGAAGTCCCCCAATATACTCAGGGTAGAGGTTGCGGAAGTCAGCTGCAGCGGACAGGAAAATGTCGCCGACAGTGCTCAGCAAGCCGCCTTCCTCTCGCCTTCGAATGAGGAAGAAATCTAAGATCCGGGCATTTGCCTCTCTCAGCTCCAGAATGTTGCCAAAGATACCGTTGATCAATTCTTCCAGATCCTTCAAGGATCGTATGATAGGCGGATCCGCCAAGCGCAGCGGGCTGATATACAGCTGAAGGGACAGATGCTAAATGACTGATATTGCAGGTGACAAATATCCGACTCACGGTCTCTATGGCCTCCAAATCTGCCTTGTACTGTTCTTCTGCTATGACAGCTTGATGAATAATACTTGTGGCGTGATGTCAGCCTGCCATCGAGCAGATATCCCGTTCCCCATCACTTACCGTTGACGTTTCCGCTCCGATTCGGGCAACGAAGCAAGAAGGCCTTCATCTAGGCCGCTTGGTATTATCTCACTTTCCTGTTCCTGCCGATAGACGGTGTTGATAGTGGCGGCACTGGCCTTGCGTTCGACCTTCAGATAATTGTCCTGTGCAAGTGCAAATCGCTGTCAACTCGCCTTCGGCGTTCACAGACCGGGATACACGACATACAGGACTGATGTTGTAAGGGCATCGTGGCGAATAACATCCTTTGTCCGCCACGCAGCTGGGGCTGTAGCATTTTGTCACCATTATCTGGACACCGCTGTAGAGCAAAGCAAAGGTTAGTGGACAACACAGCCTTCTGCTGCCATGACGCACGTGGGTAGTTCATAGGCCATTGCGCCCGCTCCGTCGATTTCATTGAACTGATAGACATCGTCCATGGCATCACGCAAGGGCTTGTCTGCCCAGTCTACCTCGGCAAAGAACAGTTGTTTGTGCAGGGATCTTGCCACAGAAAGAGCGAAGCGCCGATCGTTGCTTGAAGTCCTCGTCCAGTCAGGCATGAGATTCTGCACGACAGTCTGCGAGGCAGGATAGATCCAAACTGTGAGCGGCGTTCCCGTTGCCGACAAATTAATGACTAACCACCACATCCCGACCGGTAAAGCTGGCAGGCCAAGAAATGCCGCCTTTGATATGCGTATTCCGTTCCACACGATCCCGAAGTTGTACGGCGACATGACTCTCCAAACTCGGCATGAAGAAATTCATCTCGTTCTCCTCTTCCACGCTGTCTTCATCATCATCACGGTACATCCCATCTCCATCCGGGTCGCCATCCCAATATGAGTCGCCGGCAAAGTCTGGGTTGAACTCGCCCTCTCGCCCTTCAGCATGAGATTGATGCAGGAACAGCTTGTTCTGCACCCATCGCGCCGGTGGACGCCCGCCTTCTCGAGCGTGACTAATCCAGGATGGCGCGAGACTTGGAACTCTGGCAAGACGCTCGTGCGCATGCGAAGGTCCCTCGCCAACGGATTGAATCGTATGCGGGATGGACACCGTGCTTTCCCGATGAGATTGATTGTAGTTCGAATAAGGTGTCATGTGCATCAAGGTTTCTGTTTGCGAAGGCAGCGAGACATCCGACGACAAGCGACTGTAATGCTGAGCCAGCTCCTGCCGAGGGTCTTGCTCATTCGCGGTCCATGACTGTCCTTGAGGGATCTCGGGTGTTCTGCTAGGTATACTGGCCTCTTTGGAAACCCCAAGGCTCTCCAAGTACTCCATACCCCTACCTTGTCTGGTCGTCTGAGTCCGCGCTTTTATATGTAACGGCGGAGGCGTAGGATGAGATCGCACATCGGTTGGTGGTAAGCTATTGTTGATAGCTTCGCCTCCGTTCTCCACTGCCGGCGCTTGCGCTTGGTAATGCTGGAAATACCCCTGAGGCTGTTGGAGCAACCCCGAGCTGTCTTGCCCGAAAGGCCGCGGTGTCAGGTTGTCTGGCTCGCGAAGATCCACGGTCTCTTTATTATTGCCATCAGCTTGAGTGACTGGCCAAATGGGGACGGCAATCGGAGCCGGTCTTGGTGACGTTGTTTGAGTCAGGTGGGATACTGCTTCAGGGGTTTGCTGCGGCGGCACAGAAGCGAGGCCCTGATTCTGAACAGGAGACGGTACTGCTGAGGCGGATATGTTCGCGCTCCATCCCGGAGGCATATATCCTGGTGGGAAATATGGCGGATATGCCATCATACCCATCCCAAGATTCATACCCAAAGGTGAGGGCATATTCTGGTATATCGCCGGATCCAAACCAGAAGGTCCCTGATATTGTCCTGTCCCATAGAGGTCATAGAGGTAAGATGGTGGAAACATTGTCATGTGTGGGATAGGCGACGTCGAGGGCGGAATGGGAGCGCCGTTTGCGTTATTAGGCGCGAAAGGCGTGTTCGGGAACGGAACATTGGCATATCCATTGTTGGGTACCGCAGTCTGCGGGTGATCATAGGAACCTTGCTGCTGTTGAGAATATCCGTTTTCCGCAGAATGCGGCTGTGTCGCCAAGTTTGGTGTCGTCGGCAATGGTTTCCGCGGTTTCGGTTCCGAGGTATATGCGCCGTCTGGAGCATGATTTCGACCGCGCTCCGTAGATTGAGACGAATTCGGTGGTGCAGGAAGAGGCGGGCGTGCAGGTAGCGGCCTTGGTCCACTCGTCTGTCTCGAACCAGACATTCCTGCGCCGTTCAATGAATTGCCCTGGCCCGGCGGTACAGGTAATGACCTACCCGACGCTGTCCTTTGCGTTGGTATGTATGCTGGAGCGTTCGACGATGTTTTCCCAAGGTGCGTGTACGCTGCAGCTGCTGGATCCGACCCATCATACGCCGGTGGTAAATCCGAAGATGAGCTTGCTCCAGCGTGATTCGTCATCGGTGCATTTCTCTGTCCGCTGTATCCCGGTGGTTTGAGATTTTCGCCTGGTGGCTGTTCAGATCGCAGTCCTGACTGGTGAGGAGAGTCTGACCGAGCGTTGTGCTGCAAGTAAGGCTGGTATTGGCCTGAAGAAGAGCCCGGCGGATCTGACCCGTTCATGTGAAGGACGGTGAAACGATCGGTCAATCAATCTGTGTCCATTCGATTTGTGCCCTCGCTCGATCGGCTTGAGTGTCTTCTATGTTGATAGTTTCCTCACACGGGCCTCTTTGCCGTGCGACCTGTTGAGTGGGCTGAAAGAGTAGAATTCCTTTGACAGAAATCTGGAGCACAGGTCGTCGAACGAAATGACCATCAAGTACCTTGAACGCAGCGGGAAGGCCTCCTCCACCTTGGTCGGCGCCCAGAGTTGGGGTCGATCGAGAGGACGTACGGCGTCGGGCACCTGACTCATGCTCCGGACGTCGTGATGCACACTCCCATAGTCGATTCTTGCGTAGTTCAACAAGGAGCCGGTCCACGCCTCTTCCCGCAGCAGACCCTAGACTCATCGGACGTGTAGCCAAATGTCAGGACTTCCGAAACGTATCCTCAAGGTAAGCCCGTATTTCCTATTCCTCGTCATGATGGACTACCGTGCCCGTTCACGTTCGCACTCGCATGACTCGCAATTCAGTGCAGTATGCTGACCTCTTTCCCGGTCGCCTCCGCAGGAAACCGAGAGGCTCGTCGCCGACTCGCCACCTGGAATCTCGGCGGTCCCGCATGAGGACAACTTGCGATACTTTGACGTCAAGATTAACGGCCCTGGAGGAAGCCCTTACGAAGGTTCGTCCTCTCGCGAGATGCTTCAGTGACTGCGCGGGAACGCTGACTTTTCGAATAGGTGGTGTTTTCAAGGCCGAACTCTTCTTGCCAGAAGACTATCCGATGGCTCCCCCAAAAGTGCGGTTCTTGACAAAGATCTACCATCCCAACATCGGTATGTATTAGACTTTGGCTTCTCCGGGAGGGCTTTCGCTGTAACTCCTTGATACGGTTCTTCAGACAAGCTGGGAAGAATCTGTCTTGATATCTTGAAGAACAAATGGTCACCGGCCTTGCAAATCCGAACCGTCCTCCTGTCTATCCAGGCTCTGCTAGGTGCCCCGAATCCCGACGATCCTTTGGCCGTGAGTAACGCCAAGTGCAAGGAGTCCTGATAACGGACTGAGACATAATTCAGAACGACGTCGCTCAACATTGGAAGGATGACGAGAGGGCCGCTATCGGTGTGGCCAAAGAATGGACAGAGAAATTCGCCAAGGAATGATAAAGTTGCAGAAAAGCCGCCGGCGATGGGAGGAATAAGAATGGAACAGAAACGACGTCGGTGATGTAGTGTGGGGCGAGTGTTGGTTTCGGCAGCTTCAACGGACAGAGTGAAGCTTCTTCCTGTGCAACACCCACGCACGCCTGACCTTCGCGAGCATAGAGGTTCTTCTCGATGATATGGTCGGGGTTTTGCCCGTTGTACAATGATAGAGAAAGAATCAAGATCAAGACAGACAAGTCTGACGGATACCGCGATAGTAGTTAAGACGCTGAAGGCCTCTTCACGGTATGAGAGCAACGCTGGCTCGCTTCATAGAAGTCCACCTTGTTCGATATCGCTTCGTTGACTACTCGATTCCGAACCCCACGTTTAAAGATACAACATACTAGTATACAACGATAGTCGACTATATCCTTCGAATCTCAACGCTCAATCCCTTCGCAACTGGTCCAGCCGTGCCTGCAACGCATCCTCGTCTGAAAGCCCTGCGCTGCTGCCGCCGCCGCCACCCAAAGAACTGCCGAAAGTCGGTTTACTTGCACTCGAGGGGCCAGAATCCGCGCCAAGACCCTCTGCGACAGCTTGTCTGTTTGATAATGTCGATGGCGCGGACAAGGCATGATCGGGCGTTTCGCCAAGCTGAGGATAGGGCTCAATACCAGAAAGCGAATGAAGACAAAGGACTGGACGCACCATTTGACCCATGCTAACGCCAATCTCGTCGAGTACTTCCCGCAGTACTTTATCGCCTTCCTCCTCTTCGCCTTCACCTTCTGCTTCGTCATCCATGACATCGTCCACTGCGTCCGACATCATTTCCTCCTTCATATCCATGGTAGCCGATTCCTTTTCAAACTCGTTCATTATACGTTGAATCTATGGGGCCTTGGAGGTAAGGAAATGACTACGGCGGGGGAACAAATCGAATTTACCTGTGGCAGGTTCAGAGATCGATTCATCTGTCCCATCGCCTAAAGTCAAGATAGCTGGTCAACTACCGGACGGCCAGCAGATACCAGAACCCATACCTTTGTCGCTCCACGCATAGCCACGGCCATCTGCTCGTTACTCCTGAGCGCCTGCATACGCAGAGATACGGCTTGTAGTTGCACTCTCATTTGGGTGAACTTTTGTATATAGCGCCTTGTTCGAACGAGATCTTTGGCTTGGATCTTCGCCGCAGACTGCGAGCATGATGAGGATCAGTCGCCGATTGAGCACCAGGATATCGAATATCCCTGCGTCTGCACTCACCATTTGGCCTGCCTTTGCGCTCTTCTTGATATCTGCCATCAGCTTCTTCTCCTACACGGGATGAAGCATTTCCGTCAGTTTCCACCCTTCGAGCAGCTCAACCTCGATCTGACCTGCTGTTCCAACTTGCCCCGTTCCCTGTCCAGTTCCCGCTGAGCCTTCTGCAGAGTCCGCTGATGCTGTCGGAGCCTTTCGGCAGGTGTCACCCGTTTGCCAAAGAGAGTGTCCTGAGAACATGATTTCCAAGAGTTAGCTCATGGACGATGGCGGACAGCGAGGACTATCAAGGACCCTCAACGGATCTTCAACAAAGCAATGGTGTATGACGTGTACTCACAAGGATGTTCATGCTGCCCAACGATGTGCGGTAGGTTTATAGACGATGGCTGTCGGGTTTCGGGTTATGCCAGGCTTCGGTGTGGGTCTTTCTTGCTCGATGGCAGGACAGGAGCTCAATGGAGAACTATATCGGGCTGTTCCTGTCGATAAACCCATCAGTTATAGACCACTGAAGGGTATCCTTTAGCCAAGACTGCTGGCTGATCCTGCTAGCCATCCTGCTGCGGTGAGACGCGAGCGTGTGCGCGGCCGGGCCAGAGTCGGAAGCTGATTCGACCGACATCCTGAGCTTGGTCGACTGCCCGACAACGAAATCGATAGCGTATTCCTTCGGATAATTTCTTGCCCTATTAGACAAGTGCCCGTGCCAATGTATGTATGCCTATATAGTTCTGACCGTATACAACTACAATCGATGGCATAGTTATGCCTGTACAAGTTACAAAGATGAAATGCAATTCTGCTTGCGAATGCTGTGACCATGCAAAATGGGTTTCCAGGGAAAACAGAATTGCTGTACATGTATGCCCGAGGCCTCGAGGTCCGAGTCGTCCGGAAAGCTCTAATATCTTGATATCGTTGCTTGATGAGGTGAAAGTGCACTGACAGAGAGATGCTTTGGATAACGAAGTCGAGAGCTGGCGGGGAGTATTCGCCGTCCCCTGGTGCTATAGCTCCATGTCGTTTGCTTCCCATTCCATATCAGCGACATCCTCTTTAGCAGCATCGTTCCCAGGAAGCATCCCTCCAGAAGCTGCATTGCCATTTGTGTGCTTGTGGACCGGATTATAAGAATCTCGTTGATCGTTCATCTCGTCATCGTCGTCCAACTCGTCTCCTTCGTCATCTTCCTCAATCGCACCATGGAAGCCTCCGTTGCTGCGGACGGAGCTTTCGGGCAGACCAAGACGAGACGAATAAGGCGAAGCACCAAAGATGCCGTGACCTTTAGCAGTGCCAGCGGAACCGACGTGGAACATGTTGTTGTGATGACTACCGGCCAATGTCGAATTCGAGACGGAACGCGGAGAGCCAATGTGAATTCCGGCGAATCCGAGATCGGGTAGACTGCCCTGATTGACGCCTTGGAATGACGACGACCGAGTCGCGGAGAATGAAGGTCGATGCGTGAATGACTGCGGCGTGCCAATATTGGCTGGGGATGACTGTGCCGGATACATGGCTGACGTGCCTGTCGTGGAACTCAGGCCTAGAGCAGTTGTTTGGCCAGCGATGGCTTGACTACCCGAAGAGTACCCCGAATCATGCTCGGCAGAATGCGATCGATCGCTGGATTCCGTCGAGGACGTCGATTCTGCTGGAGAAGGCTTGCGGACGTCACGACCGTTCTGACCGGGAAGCGACGATGATGTCGAATAAGGAGATCCGGAGGACCCCTTGCCTAATGTTTGCGAGATGGACATTCTGTGCGGCATCTTGGCGTTGCGCGAGGATGGAGAAACTGCGCAAAGGCAATGTTGAGATTAGACGACTGATAAAACAAGATTCTGTCTCGGAGCTCACCAGCAGCGGGCCACAAGCTCTTGTCTTCCGGCAAAGGTTTGCCGCTCGCAGGATTATGAGGATCCAGATGGACCAAAATCGTTGCAGCCTTTTTGATCAGATCAGCGCCGGTACCGAAGACGGCGCGATGGTTCAACTCACTTCCAGAAGCTGCACCTGTTGATGCTTTGACAGCAACAACTTGCTGGAGCTCGCCCAATGCGGACTGTGTTCCCATCGGTGCTTGCTCAAGCAAGATGGGTGTCGGTAGACCTTCGCACAGCTTTCACACTTGAACACCATTCCCTTTCTCTTGCCCTTGATTCCTCCGGATCCCTGACCGAGACCGAGACTGTTGACGGACCCGTCACCGGGTTCATCCATGTCGAGGTCATCATCAGAACCATCGGGACCGACTTCGCCCTTGATCTTCATCGTCACCGACATTGCTCGTGGTCGCATGCGCGGATTCAACTTCATACCACCGCCGGTGGATGCCGCCATGACGGTAGTAGACGAACGGCGGTTGGCGGCCGTCGAGACCGGGGCGGTCCCATTGCCATTCTCATGGCCCTTGACATTTCCGTTGCTTGCCGACACATTGAAACCATTGGTCACCGTAGTTGATTTGGCTTGACGGGAGCTGGTATTGCTGCCATCTGCCTTGATTCTCTGACTGAGCAGGGACGTGCCGCCACTGGGCGTGGGCGACTTGCCAAAGCTGCTGGCGAGACCAGAGCCCATGTTCGGTGAGCCATTGGGTCGCTGCTTGAGACCTGGGCTCTTGTCTGTCGTGCGGAAGTCGAACAATACAGGAGCATTTCCCGAACTAGAGCTTGATGCTGACCCATTACCAATGGCTCGAGATGTCGTGGAGGCAGGAGCGCCGGGGGAACCCGAGATTCCCAAGCCTGTTGCCGAACTCGAGGTTGGCAGGATCGGCGTAGTACGATACACGTTCATCAGAGGCGGACGTGATGCGGGAACGGAGGATGACACCAAAACACGACCATTGGGTCCGACCGTAGATATTGACCCATTTGTCGACGTTGTCGAGTTTGGAATGATCGGTCGAGTCGTCGACGCTGGTATCGGCTTTGCTAGGGAGACGGGCACTGCATTCTGCGCGGTGCCTGAAAGTTTGCTGTTGTTGAGGGGGCTGGAGACTCCAGGGCTGCTGCTGAGACCGTTCAGAGCTCTGCCATTCGGGATCCCCGACGTTCGACTGATGGGATTGGCCATGGATGGCGCCTAGAGCAGACAAAGAAGGCATCCCATCGGTTCATTTAGCGAACAAAACTCAAACGAGAGCCAACACCACTTACCGTTCCCGAGAGACGAGAACCCGGAACAGCAGTTCCATTTTGGCTCGCGGGACCGCCGTTGTTATCCATGCTGCCATTTTTGTTGGTTATTGATGGATCCGCATGCGCTGCTCTGCAAGGCAGAACCGATGATGTTGTTGTCGTAGTTTGGTCGCTACTCATACCGCAGACGAGTACTGAATGGGTATGTCGATGGTGTACGATGATTGGTGTTTCGTCCTAACCAAGGGAGAGCTCCTTTGTGTCTTTGTGCACGTGAATCAAGGCCGAAACGCGTTCCGGACGAGTCTTGCTGATAATTTCGCAATGGTTAGAATGCGAAGAATGGCATCATCGAGGTCATCGAGGATGGCGATAGCGACACGACTGCTCACGGACTGGGTCGGGCCCGGTGTGAGTTAGAAGCGGTCGTGGCCAGGCTGGCTATTCATCACCCCAGCCGACTGGCTCGCTACTGCGTTCGAAATTATTGGACAGGGCGAAATGTTGGAGAAGCTAGCAGAATTCGCAGAGACCGCGGCAGAGAGCGCATGGCGGGCCAAAGTGCCGTCGCCTCTCTGCCTCCACACGTCCTCGGTTTTGTTGAAAGCCGAAGGAAATAATTTGGGTTGCTTTGCCGAGCGCGCTCGATCGGGTTCAAAAAAGTAACAATGCGGCACAGCAAATCCAGAGGCAGCTTGCTCAAGCTCCCGAGCTGGCTCTCGGATGCTCACAACGTTCAATGAACATATCGTCGGAATGCAGGCGAAGAGATGAGAGTGTACTAGGCGTATGAGGGTTGCTTATTGCCAACCGCGCCGACCAAACCTTCGCCACTCGCTGAAGAATCCTTGAAAGTCTCTGGATCTCTGAAAGCGCGTTACTGCATTTTGGCTTGCAATGGCTCGTCCATACTTCCGAAAGCATATACCGCGATAGCGCGATAGAGCATATCGGGTCGTGCCGAACAACACCGGATTCCTGAATGTCATGACCTATGCCTATGAGCTGGCCTAGGCATCGGGGCGGACATGGGACAGGGGATCCAAGACCTGATCCAAGACGCTTGCGATATTGGCTGTTGGAGCAGCTGTTGGAGCAGGGTAAGGGAGCTGGCAGGAGCCTGTATAAAGTAGAGACCCTGACTCGATTCAGTCAGCAATTCCCAAGTATTCCGGCGCTGGTTTGTGGCAATGTGGTCGAGCCTGTCCGTAGCCTACCCGATCAGGTGCATATACAGACTGACGTTACTTGTCGACAACGGCCTGCTCAGCTTCATGCCCCTCAGTCGAAGGTCTCAGTCGCACCAGACGTTGACTCCGAGTATCTCCCGCACGCCAACCAGCTAAGCTCGCCAACCGCCACGAATATTGCAAGAGCTATTGCAACACATGGGAGCTTATGGCCAGCTCTGGAGTGCGATGTCCTTGGTGGACAGCCCGCTCGGTGGAATGACTTTCCGCTGCTATCCTCTTCTTTTCCGACACGAGTACGATGTTCTCAGCATGTCTTTCCCTCGCCTCTCGCTCTCGAGGGCCATTATCTCGATCCGATAGCTATCTCCAAAGATTCTGTGCATCGGCAATCACTCTTTGCTCTTTTGGCGGACTTTTTTAGGTATTTCTTCTTTGCCCCACATGGGCCTTACAGCTGACCTTACACCAGCTATTACACTTTGTACAACATACCGAACCAGCTTCAGAACCCCGCAGATCGCCTTAGCTATCGCCTTACGGGAATTACTGTAGAGAGCTTTGTACAGTAGAGTAGAACCATTTTCATGGTTCAAGCAGCTGTTCAAGAAAAATTCTTCGTGGCAGCTTTCAAAAGCTCTTTAATTTCAGAGCTCTAGGCTCTCCGCCAAACTCTGAATTTGATTGGCTCATAGCGTGGGAAAGCCTGCGTTTGGCTAGCTAGCTCGCTAGCTATTTGGCTGACAGAGTGTTCCGAGGCCCGACAAATGCGACATACCGACTGTTCGCTGTCGTCAGCAGAAAATGTTACCATAGTACCGTCGTTCTGCTGTCCCTGCTGGGCGATTCTCCCGATTGAAGCTGATGGAGATAGGAGCTATAGAGAGCTGTTGGGGGAGGCGACGTGGAGATAGTTCAGGAAGATGTTCAGGGCGCAACTCACGCTACGATCGATTATTCAGCCTGCGCAGTAAATGTAATCGGACGATGATGGGCTTCGTGGTAGAGCGTTCACATCCCGAAACATCACTTTCCCGGTTGAATGCGGCAAGAGTGCAATGCTGGCGGAGACCACAAAGAGCTCCACAAAGGCGGCCACGGTGATGCCTTATGATAGTTATGATCTCATTACAGCGCGACTTGACTTGATTTCGCAATATGTCAGACGTGCAATCCTGGCATGCATTCAGGCTTCCTGCATGTCTCACGAGTTTGCCGTATGAAACTCATCTGCGATTGTCTTTCAACGGTCCAGATTCGGTTGTCTAGAGAACGAGCCTCCTATGAGGACCAGAGTCTCTTAACCTGCTTCCGAAGTGTCGTAGTGCTGTTGGTGCAGCTGTTGGTTTCCGGCGACATGAGACGCTCGGGAAGCTTTCGCAGGACGATCGCTAGAGCCATTGCTAGCGTTGATTGCGGCAAGGCAGCTGAGGGAGTGTAGGTGAGGTGTAGATAGCTGTGTAGAGCAATGAGTCATTGAATTCTGTGCTAAGCTTGATGGATCAGCAGCCGGCGAAACACTGTATGCTTGCGTCGAGAGGCAAACGGCAGGGTTCACACGCTGGTTAAGTTAACCAGGTGGTGGTTAAGTTAACCAGATGACCTCTCACACCTCAAGGATATTTCGGCGGTGGCAAAACCACACGTGATGGCGATGGTCTGCACGCAAGTTTACCCAGCTGTGATTTATGGAAGACGAGGAAGATAAGGTGATAAAGACAGTAAACGCAGTGACACCATGACATCCCAAGATGCAGGGCGAGCGCTTTGAAGAGATGCCTTGGGGCGAGTATCTTAATCGATCCTTTGGGCAAAGCCGGATGATGAGCGACCGGATGACAAATATTCACTTGGTACATGTTTTCGTGTGTCACGAATATGATCGTATATACGGAACGATCCTAGGATCTGTCCGCGGCTGCGAGGCCACGTGTTTTTGTGGCGGGATGCAAGGAACGATATGGCACAATGTGGGAAGTGGTGAGGTAAAGATGAAGATGGATAGTGTTGATGTCGCAGATTGTGCGACTTTTCTCGTGCCATGTCATGGCTGGTCGCCTTCAACTTGAAGCGGTTTTGCGACGCAGATTCGAACTGATCAAGCCACTCATCTGCGAGGGGAGGGGCTCCGCTTGGCCTTTCGGACTGGACTTTTGGAGTAGCTTCGGCCCCGCGCACTTCGAGAACGTGATCGACGCGAGTCCCTGGAGTAAGGCGATCCCGATCGGGATCTTGGCGACAAAGACCTTGTCCTCGATCTTGAACGAGAATACGAAGAGTACGACCTTGCGGATCTTGCACGACCTCCACGTCGGGGAGAGCGGGATCGACTTCGAGAGCGGGAACTAGGCGAGCGGGAGTCGCGCCCCCTTTTGCTGGTGTCGCGTCGCCCGCTTCCGTTTCTGGGCAATGGAGACCGCGATCGCGAGTATGGTCGTCGCTGTCGATCACCGTAGCCTGGTCTCGCCGTGTCACGTTGGAATCGGTTTCGAGGATCGTCTCTGTCGCGCTCATAACCATAGCCGGGTCGGCCTCCGGGTCCACTAGGACCGCTCTGCTCAAAGTATCTTCCTCCGCCGCGCTGCGGGTAGCCTCCATCGCGATCCCTGCCGTATCGCGGTCCGTTCCTGTCTGGATTGCGGTCCTCGTAGTACCGGGCTCCGCCCGACCTGTCCGGCCCACCTCGGTCTCCTCTGTATCCTGCATCTGGTCCACGGCGGATATCCATGCCTCGAGCCGGTTCTCTGTCGTGTCGGCGCTCCGGAGCGGGAAGTGGGAGATCCGACAGCACAACGGTCAAGGTTGATCCATCGAGCTGACCCTGATCCATGTGATCCTGAGCCTTTTCCGCGTCGGCCGAGTTGCTGAACTCTATCGCTGCCTTGCCTCTGTTTTGTCCGGCTGCAAGAGGCTTGTCAATTGATGCAGTCAAGCGTATAGACAAGATACTTACACTTGGGGAATGTAGGCAGATCAAGACCGGTAACTCTGCCATACTTCGAAAAGATTTCTTCCAGATGCTCGCGCCGAACATTCTTCGTTAACCCAGATACGATCACCACACTCCATCCTGCACCCTTTCCCTGTACGTGACTGTCGCGCGAGTCCTTTGGCACACGGGGAGGTGGGATGGATCGACTCCTGGATCTTGGGAGAGAAACAGACCGGGAACGTGACCGCATCGATGCATTGGATCTTGAGCGAGATCGTGAGGCGCTTCGTCCTCGACTGCGTGATGGACTCCTGGATTTGGGCTTTCCGTCACGACCTCTGGACACTGAGCGGTCTCCCTGGATGTCTCCGTTCGTTTCCATTTTTCCGTCACTGGCCTTTCTTCCACGTGCTGAAGACGTGATGGAGCGAGGACTAGGGGAGCGTCCTCGAGATGACATAGTGGTAGATTTAAAGGATCTGAATTGCCTCTTTGTCGGTCAAAGGCGGGGAAACGAATATCGAGATCATCAATAGGGGAATAGGGGTGGTATGGTGGTATGAGTCATGCGTTTGGGTAGCGCGCCTATTTCTCACGATGTCCGCCTCTCCGCAAAGCGCGTCGTATCGTCTCCAAGTCAATTTCGCTCGTCCCTGTCCCTGGTCAAGGATCTTCCTGCTGGAACACCAGACGTTTGCGCTTTCATTGCACCTCACTGCCCGTATCTGCTGTGCGGCGGGCAAGGACTTGACTGTTCTGCTACTTCTGCGTATTCGCATGCGCGCATCTTCATAAATCCCAAAATATGTACAAAAGAGTGTGTGTGCTATGCTAATAGTGCGAGTTCTGTATTCGTGGCTTCGAAGCTGACCTTCGAAGTAGTGTCATTTCTCTATGCTTGATAGAAACTATGTCGTCTAAAATGACGACACGTCGTTTTTGGTTTGTTGCAGAATCTAGTTCTTGAGCGCGACCTTGTCTTCCGAGGAATCACTGTCCATCCTCGCGCCTCTGCCGAGGATGTGAGCAGTGGACGTCTGGTGGTCTTCAGAGTCGCTGTGTTTGCCGTCTTGCGAACTGTAGTCGGAATCACTTTGACGAGCCTGATCGTCAGGGGCGGTAACAGGTGCCTTGATGTCCGGTTGAGCTTCGCGTTGAAGTCGTCGCGATTCCATACGGTGGTAAGCTTTCGAACCGTAACCGAAGAATGTCACTCGGCCTTCTGACCACTTGATGTAGATCAAGGAAAGCATGATGGCGATCCAGTAAAGGCAGTAACCGAGAATCGTACCGATGGAAGCGTTGTTGTTCCACCCAAAGATGGCGTTGAAGATTTGCCATCCACCGTTGGTACCGACGGCGCCGGTCTCGGGGTTTCCATATGTCAGGTGCCACACGTTGCCGGCGACCTGGTAGGATCCCGGACCGTTACCGGTCTCGGCAACATCGCCTCCGACGGCTTTGGCGAATCGCTATGATGGATGCTGATCAGCAACGATCATACGCGATTCACGAACAAGGGACTTACGTAGTATTCGAAGAATCCGATGCACTTGGAGAACAAGCCAGCACCGATGAGGAACAGCAGGTAGGTGGAAGCGACCAAGAACCAGCTGAGAGCGATGGTCGATCCACTGCGGTAGATGATGTAACCGATGACAGACCCGGCAATGATACCAACAATGACGGGAATCGGAATCGACGTTGCGGGTTGACCGAGCGAGACCTGCCGATAATGATGGGTCAGAACGGAGTGCTCGAGCAGAGAAATGGTTCAACTCACACCACCAACAAAGACGACAGCTTCAAGCCCTTCTCGAACAAGAGTGATGAAGGGCAACAGGAACAAGGCCCACTTGCCGCTTCGAGCGCGCCTCTTGGCCAAGGCATCTTCCTCGGCGTTGCCGGTCACGGTATGAATGCTCTCGTCGAAAGCCTGGGACAGCTTGATCCTCCATTTTACGCGGGATCGATCCATCTTGAGGAAAGCGAGACCCATAAAGAAGATGATGATGGACGCAAGGAGGGAGAAGACACCTTCCCAGATCTGTTCGGATTTGGCCCACAAGTCGGACAGGGTAGTGTAGAACTGCGGAAACAAGGCGTCAATATAGAAGGAATGACATTCGTATTGATGGTGACTTACGACAGCGATGAAAGCGGCACCGATGCAGAGTGACAGAAGGAATCCCGCTGCGGTTCCCGCCCAGATCTGCGATGTTGTGGGATTGGTAAGGGGCTTCGACGACGAATGACAGTCGCTTCTTACCTGGAGTCTCATCCGTCGGATGATACGCTTGAGCCTCGTACCGCTGACACTTGCATCCTCTTCGGTGGAGGCAGTAATTCCTGTCGTAGTGTCTTTGTCGTCTGTTGTTGTTGTCTTGCTGCTGGTGAGCCTGCCTGATGTCATCAACTGCTCCACGAAAGAGAGCAGTACCCTGAACGGAGTCGGGTGAGCTAGATGTTGATAGTCGCGGATTGTATTCTGACTCACGAGATGATAATGGCGGCCTCGATGGTCTCTCGGAAGACCACGAAGAAGATGGTGACGGAGAACAAATTCTTGCCCATCTTGAAAGACAATCAAGTATCGGCGTGTCTCAGTCGAAGATTAAGTGAAAGAAGGCGTCGAGCACTGTGCCACGACGGAGGAGAGCGATAGATAAGGGATGGGGGAGAAGTTTAACAAGTGGGAATAGAGGAGGGGGACGTGACGAGGAGATGAGAGTATATGTACGGGGAAAATCCCTCACTCAGTAATCTAATCATATCTGATAGCGTGTGGTCCCATCGAAAAAAGTAGGGAAGGGCAAGCTGTAGGGCAAGCCTCTGCTGGCGAACCGGCCCAGGGATGTCGGGCCCGGAGCAGGTCCTGCAGTGGATACCCCTTCGAAACCTTGATCGCGATATCGCCCGCGAACAGGCACACAAAGATTTCGCCCACATCGCGAGACGGAAATAGAAGCCCTAAGATCAGCCATGGCCTTCCCCTCTAGACGATTCGCCTCGAGAGGAACAACTCCTAGCGTGACCTCGCTTATGCTAATCAGATTAGAAAGAGCGCTATCTCGGCGGATACGGAAGCAAAGCTATGAAGGATCCCGTTTGCTGCGCTTGTATGTATACTCAGAGAAAGGCGCAAAGCTCGGTTCTGATCTAGTTCTCACGCCGGCATCGAGTCCGGAATAGGGGTATAGCTTGACGGCTCATCATGAGTGATGCGAGTGAGCCACGTGTTATGCGCCGTCAGAGACGGACGGACGGATACACTCGTGCCTGATGTATGCGTGGCGTATTATGCGCGATGTCCAATGCCACAGGGGAAAGAATATAGGCAGGCCGACAGCGGTGAAGACAGTCGCGCAGAAAACATGGTCGAGGAATCGACGACCATCGCAGCGTCCATTAATTTGGAGATCAGACAGTCGTTGCGTCTGATATGTGAGCTCAGAGCTGTTTGTGTTCCGGCAAAGTCCTAGGTTGCAGGCCCGGTCGACGGAGCTTTTTGCATCGGGTGGCGGATAATGCTAAGGAAGCCACGAGCTGGCGTTCAGATCTGGTGGCGGGCGGTGCTGCACATAGCCGCATTCCAGGGTGCGGTCCCTCTTATCCATCTGTTGTCGTCATCATTCTCGGCTATCTTCGCCAAAAAACCATTCGCCATTCTGTTTTGTTTACACCGTCCAGCTCTTCTCGGCACCCGCTGCAACGGATAGATCGCGGCGGGAACGATTTGCGGTACGGTTGCGGAGCGAGAAGCTATGTCGAAGTCGAGTGAGTTCTAGTGGTGCTCACCAGACCTTGCGGGTTGCGGGCACACGCCACCAGTCCTCAAAGGAGGCCCGAAGACAGAGAAGAAAGCGAATGCGATAGTCATCCCGAGCATACAATGGTTGGTATCAGAGAGTCGAACAAGTACAAAGGCGGAGTAGATGAGGGAGTTGGGTGTGCGTGTATCATCGCGCTTCGAATTGCACCTAAAGGGAAGCCGTTGGTATAAGCGGTCTGGGTCTTTAGCCATGTGCTTGTCGATGGGTACTCACCACTGAGTGTTACAAGGCGATTTTACAAAAGGGTAACGCAAAAAGAAGGAGCGATATGTCAGTCATGATCGTCATTGAGTCGCCTTTCCACGAAGCATGAACCCGATTTCGCCAGACTGATGCTGCATTCTGCGGATCGCCATCCGCCACCAACGACGTTCTCCCACGTATCGCCTTATCGCTACGTCTCATCGCCACGCCTCCAACAAGAGACAGAGAAAGACTCACTTCGCGTGGTTCTCGGCTTGTACATGATTCGGTGACCACATTCCTTGCATCTGATGGGCTCGTTCTGCCTGATCTCGTTCTCTCCGTTACAGTCTAGCAGTTGAAAGTGTTGTTGTCGCAGAAAAGAAGCGGGTCGATTAAGAATATGGAAAAGTCCGTTGCAAGCCGATAGGATAATCGTGAGAAGAAGATTGGATGCAATCAGCACTCATAAGTAAGATAGGATACAAAGACGTACCGGCACAAATGTACTTGAACTTCTGAGCTTGCTGCTGCATAGGCCGTCCTCCCTGCTGTGCGCCGGCGCCACCGTATGCGTTTCCGCCGTAAGACTGCCCTGCTTGTGACATTTTGTAGTTTCCGAGAGTGTAATCGTCCGAGATCAAGGAGGGTCGACGAGACGGAGAGAAGTACAAAGAGGCTGAATCGGTCTTGCCGGTGATATTTTGAAAGTGTGATCGAGGAGGGTCTCGGATGACCATACACGTCACGTGCCCGTCGCAACGCGAGGTGACGACTGATGGCCCATACCGATGAACTGTGGTGGATCAACCTCTACAGAGCTACCTTGCGACCAGCCCTCGCAGGAATAGAGACAAGTGTCCAGGCACAGGGCATTAATCTGCGCGCAACGATGTCAAAACCGTCATCGAGGCGCAACTTTCGCAAGCCGAATCATGGCACTTTGGGTCTCGCCGGCGCCCTAGGGGATGATACAGGGGATTCGGACAATGACCTGGGCGGAAACCTCGAGGATAACAGCAGTCGAGCGCAGAGATTCGCTACCAACCTGGAGGGGAACCGATTTCGAGAGGTACGTCGAGATAGGTGATCGCGTTGCTCCGCTGATTGAGCCGTTTCCCGCGCCAGCTCGAGCAATCGCGAATACAGGAGAGGAAACAAGCAATAGCCCAAGGGCTCATTGCAGATCCAGACAAACCGACGTCATTGGAAAATGCCATCGAATTTGTCGGGACATGCGCGGAAATGTGTCCTTTGTTCGAACGAGAAGAGAGGGAATTCAAGAAAAACGTACATCCACTGGAACAGGTATGCCAATTGCAGGCCCTGCGACTGCGTGGAATGACAACGACGACTTCTTGCAGAGAGAGGGACAGCCTGGACGAATCGATCCGCAGAAGGCGGTCACAATGTATCATCGATCCGCAGCGGGAATCGATCAACCCCTTCCAACTGATGTCCGAACTCCAGCGACTCTGAAGGTGAGTCCCACCCGCGCTCTACGTAACAACGGAGACCTGACGGATCTCCTCCTATCTAGCGCACACTCGATTACCTATTTCATACGGTGATGAAAACGCAACCTCCCGATCTGGTAGAACCATCAACTCCTCTCACCGCTCTGCGCTATACACACGGCTTCATTCGAGATCGAACGCGTGGTATTCGTCAGGATTTCACTTATCAGCGGCATGTTGGCATCTTGGAGAACATTGAATGTCACGAACGGATTGCCAGATTTCACATTCTCGCGATACACGAATTGGGCAAGCTCGAGGATGGACAATTTCTGAAACAGGAGACGGAACAGCTCAACAAGAGTGAGTCAAGAAATGGTACATTTGGGACTCGTCTGACGTATCGTAGCTCTCATCTCTTTAATCGAGCTGTACGATGACCAACGCTTGGACGGCAAGACTTGCCTGAACGAACCCGAATTCCGGGCCTACCAGCTTCTCTCCCATTTGAATGACAATGAAGTGGCACGAACGATTCTCGACCTTCCCCACGAGATTTTCGGTCACCCTCATCTTCAACTGGCATTCACCTTTCGTTCGCTAGCGCAACGTAATTTCGATACGCAGAAAGTTGGCAGCAAGTACAATGCGGAGATCTCGCTCAACTTCTTCTCGCAATACTTCAAGCGTGTCAAGAAACCCGATGTGCCCTTCCTGATCGCATGCCTGGCTCACACAAAATTCGGAGACGTAAGACGAGCGGGGATCCGAGCATTGATGCGTGCGTATCCTGCGCCACCTCAGGGAGTTGTCTTACGCCCAGACGAGGATCCATCGTCTATGCGCGCCATGCCAGTCGCCGTGTTTACAAAACTCATGGGTTGTCAGGATGAAGCCGAGGCCATGGCTATTGCAGACGCCTTGGCAGTCGAGCCGTACTTTCCCCGAAGTATTCCGGGATTGGACCCGAATGTCCCGCTGGGTTTCCTCGTTAACACTTCTGCAGACTTTGATGGTATGTTCTATTTGCTCCGATTCTAAAGACAAGGAGTTGACCACCATTTGTTGCCTAGACAACGGAGATGCGCCTGCGGCCGAATCGATACCAGAACTTGAGGCAAAGCGCTCAGGCGCCTCATACCAAGACGTCATTGACGGCAAGCTCACGAGTTCCGTCAATACGATAGCGCACTCGCGCTCAAAGGTGGAGCCCAGGGGTCGCGTCCACTCGGGAATCGCTTCAGCCTCATCCGCTGCGCCTCAACCTGCGTTCTCGCTCCGACCTACGCCCGCGCCCGCTCAAAAGGCTGTTCCAAGTCCGCTTAACCTGAATGCCACAGCGAAGCCATTCGTTCCCTCAATCTCGGCTCCATCTCTCTCGGCGTTTGCGTCTTCCAAGCTTCAAGAGCCCTTACCGCAGCCCTTATCACAAGCCTCTCATGCTCAACAGCCTAAGGCGTTTGCGCTCGCTGCCGCTCCGGTTGACGGTAAGGCACAGTCGTCAAGGCCGAGCTCTACGGCTGGACCGACAAGCTCTCTCTCCTTCTCGAGCCAGAAGACACCTCTAGCCGCGTCGTCTGTACAGCCGTCCACAGATCCCACTCCCGTGATCTCTGCGGCTCCCGTTCCCGCACCGGCTGTTATCTCGAAACCCGCTGCGACATCCGCCGCTCCCATCCAGACCATCGACTTCAAGCAACAATCCTCATCATGTCGACCATCAACAAAAATGTCTACTCGCCAGATTGACGTCATTTCCAAGCGTCTAGCGAATAAGGCCCTCGTGTCGCATACGAAGGAGTACGTTAGAAGGGCGACCCAGCACGCCGTTGATTTAGAGTTCAAGCGACGCAGTGAGCTGGAGAGCAGGCTGGCCGTCATGCGGAGGTCGCGGATTGAGAATAAGCTGGTGGAGGGCTTATTGAACCAGATGGTCGAAAGCCTGATTCGGGATGAAGCAGCGGATGCTTATGGCGAGGAGATGTGGGAGTCGCCACTACGTCTCAAAGTCTTCGCTTGGTGGAGAAAGGCCGCTCGGGAGAAACGTGCTCTTCGGATGCGTAGCATGCAAAGATCCATAACGCGTGATGAATTTAGCAAAAGAGTCAAAGGCTTGACAATCAGCACGCTTGCCAGCGTCAACGGCGATGCGTATGCCCCGGAGGCCCTGCCATCAAGGACATGGCCAGCTGAAGATATGGACGTGAATACAAATACCCAACTCCGCAAGGTCAGTGGTCACGTGGAATCCGAAAGCCTTCCGCTCACTTCGCCTCATCCAGTTAGCTAAACGCAAGGCGATCCTGGACGAAGGCACGTTCTTTTCCGTTCTAGGCTCCTACGTTTGCAACGCCAGTAGCGGTAACGAGAATGACAACCACGACGACGAGCTTGTCAGCGGGAATATCAAGTGGGACATAGTCCTGAGCGCTACCGGCCGCCCTAGCGGCACCTGGCTGAAGAGTAAATTCAATCTGAAGCAACAGTCGCGATACACGGCTAAGTATCATGGCGATCGCCTAGATGCTGAAGTCACAGCTCTCATTGAATCAGAAGTAAGTCTGGCATCTCCCGGTTGATAGGGTATTGTGAGACTGACAGAGTCTACTGGAAGACCATTCCAGAAACGGTTGGCCTTTTCGTGTTTGAAAGTGGCGCGGACCCCGAGGAGTGAGTACTTTCACTTGAGCTATACACGAGGACTGATTGACTCGCATTTCAGAGATCGGGACCGTTTGGCTCGATTGATAGCCGATGCACCACCTCGACCCGTGTACCAGATGGGATTGCTTCTAGTGCAAAGGCAGGACAATGATCAAGGATGGCTGGCTCAGGTCGTAAGGTTCTCGAGGTCAACGGCTTGTCGATGGCTTATCTCCTGTTCAGCTCCCCGACCGTGATACTCAGCCGTTTTCGTTCATTTCCACCTTCAATATCGCTCGGGATGCTTCGGATCAGGCATTTGAGACCGCTCTTCAGGACGCATTGCCGCAGATTTCCTATGTTCCTCACATCGATGTCTCTATGGAAGGTGACGGTCTGCACGATTGTCCATCGATGGCCTGTACTGACAAGCAAGTTACGTTGAAAGGTCCCGCTACCGCTCTGTTCAACCATATGCAGGAATTGCTTTCCTTTGTTGATCACCTTCTCCTACAAAATATCGAAGGTGGGACAGGCAGAGCCTATAATGTCCCGCTGCGGACTGATACAGCTGCTTCCAGATCCGCCTGCGATCGCACAGATTTTGACCGTCGTCCTCGATATCCTGGCAAAGCTGCAGATTCATCTTCTGCATGGGATTTTGGGCGCTTTCGATGTTCCTGCGGAGGGGCATCCTCTGGTCACTTTCCAATCCAAACGCTTTTCGACCATCTTCACACAAGGGTAAGCGCGGGACCGGTATCCCGCAGGCCACGAGTGTAACGAATTTCATTAGCGATCTTCTGAGCTGGCTGCAGGACACCTTGCACCATGCTGCTGAGAGAACGCCTTATCTGAAGGCGGCTCGCGACTACTTTGCAAAGGCGTGCCAGGAAGATGAAAGTGAGCTTACTGTCCGTGACCCGCGCTCACGCATCTGATATGCTCTTCGAGTAGAATCGCTTAGTTCTATGCTGTCCAAATTTGTGGATATCGTCAACCGGAGCATTTTGGAATACTTTTCCGACATCCAAATCGATATCACCGAGGCCGAGCTGGCAACACTACCTGGAATAACCCAACAGGCTTGCGAACAATTTGCCACGCAATGTATCGCAGCTCGAGCCCAGCTAGCCAGGTTTGCCAAAGTCGAAACTCAGGAGGGGCGGAACAGGCAAGTTGTTTCGAAATCGGAAGAAGATCGGAACAAGCTCGGGTTGGAACTTGCCAGGTCAGTGATGGCGAAGAGATTGCTAGACTTGGGCAGAAGCCTGATCCTAAGCAACAGTCAACGCCTGAAATCGGTTTTGCTGCAATCTGTACACGAGACATCCGATTCCGGAATTTCGTCGTCCAGCTCCCAACATGGTCGTAAACGATCGTTTGCCGACGTTGAGCCTATCAGCAAGGCTGCCGAAGCTTACAGTGCTCAAGAGAAAAGACAGAAAGCGACGCCTGGCAGCGTAAAAAGTGATGATGGCTTGTCCAGGCTGCGAACTGCGCTTGCCCAGGCTCGAACTCTGTTGAAAGCGGCGTAGGCGGGACAGGGATAGTATTCAATTGTAAATGCTCCTTTACCAAATGAGAGACTTGCTGATCGTCTCTCAATCAATATCCAATCGTTTGCATGCCGGGGGTTCAATGACGAGATTCTCCAACATGCATGGACGTCTGTTTTCAATACAACTCGGCAAAGCGCCCTGCCATTTTCTCGCTCTTGGTCCTCCTATCTCTGGACCATTTTGGGCGTCCGCGCGTATGTGACACGGCACTTTTACAGGCTCATCCTATTCATTTAATCAGACAGCGGTTGTCGGCTGTTGCGCCGCACCGTTCTGACGAGCTGTGAGACGGAAAACGTCAGCGGGTTGAGTGGATTCCACAAAATCCTGAGCTTACGAGTACCCCGGCCTCTGAACGTGGAACCCCTTCCGCCCCTCGCGCGATCACTTGATCCACGATGGCCTTGACCACGACCTCGTCTTCCAGCTACGATGAAACCATCGTCATCCGTCTTCTGCTGAGGCCCGTTTGCCGATTGTCCATTCGGTGCGCCATTACCGTTTCGTCGAAATCCACCGCGGGGTCCTCCTCGGAAGCCATTGCCTCGGGGTCCACCACGTCCTCCCCGTCCGCGACCGCCTTCTCGGTTTGGTTGCGCGGCTTGGACGTTGTCAGTCAGGCCGGTAGCGATGGGCGGAGCAAGGCCGGCGGTAGCAGCTGAGGTCTCCTCCAATGCGGCGGGAGCGGGTGCCGATGCAAGAGGGGCTTCAGTCGACGCAGGCATGGCAAACGTTTCCGGCACGTGATGAGAGTCTTCAGCGTCTGCCCAATTGAAAGATCCTGGTTGCTGGCCAGAAAGCTATTGCGCGAAAGTTTGAGACACTCGGTCTCCTCTCTTACCGGTCAGAAAAGACTCTACTCACACTCTGAGCATCCAACTGGGCCAAGGAAGGAGCAGCGGCATTCTCCGGCTCGTCCGTTGCTCCAGGAGCCTGGGTCATACCGACACCCGGTCCCTCCTGAGCCTCACCCGCCTGCACATATCCCCCCTCGGTAGCACGCTGCTGGCTCTCATGCGCTAATTCGCTAGTCTGCATAAAGCTCATTCCCTCCGCACCGGATGAAGGTACCTCTTTAGGAGGCATGTCGGCAGATTCAGGCCCCTGCTCGAATGCGGCCATAACGTTGGAAGCGTCGATCGGCTGCTCGTAGCCTTCGGAAGTGGTGGTCTGCTGGATAAAGGTGAGAGAGGCTGGAGCGTCCTCCGATGGGATGGGAAGAGTGCCATCCTGAACCGCCGGTGAGAAATTGGGAGTCGCATCCTCGGTTTGTGCGGTTGTAGTTTGGCCGGTAAGCACGGCGTGCAAATGAGAGCCTATCCTCCAGATGCGTCAGTAATATTGCTGTCGCCTGCGTGTCTGAAGCGTACCTTCCAAACCCTTGACCAGGTTCAAAACAACCTCTACGCCCTCGCTTCCGCCATTTCGCAATCGCTCATACATGTCATCAACGGCACTGACGTCTGAGGACGAGATATCTTGCAAGTGAGGAGGCAAATCGACGGGGATGAAGGATGTCGATGTCGAAATAGAAGCGGGGTGCAGCGCCGAGTGGGCTGCGATGACGGAAGACAGCAACGGCAATGTCTCTCGCTATTCAAAAGCCGTCTCAGCACACGGCACAAGCACGTGCAAACCGGATGACAAACCTTGTACACCTCGACGGCCTCCAACTTCGCCGCCTCCAACTCTTCCCTCGACGCAAGCCGATGCTCATGCTCAATCGTCTCCACAGCCTTGGCAATATCCTCGAGCTCACGCAGCCCGCCCTCGAGCGCCGGCAGCGTCGCAATGGCCGCCTTCTGGTCCGGGTTGAGCGTGGATTCGGGCTTTTCGGTATATGCTCGGAATCGTTGCTGCGATGGTCGGGGAAAAGTAGTGCGCGTAAGCGTCTGATGGGGTGTCACGCGGAAAGGAGATCCGGCGAGATCGCAGAGAAGGACGTACAATCTTCTTGGTCAAGACCTTGATCCTGCGGGAAACGGCCTCGCCGACGGCACCCTTCTCGTGTCCTCCAGCAGCAGCCACGGCCGCGGCATCCTCCTTCAACTCCCTCTCGATATCGCCTTGCTCTCCACGCAACTCGGCAGGCAAGTCAGCGGCATTGGGCGCCTTGGCGAGCAGCGCGACGGGCGTCTCTCCCGTGATTTTCGTGCCCGAGGCCTTGGAGGTGTCGGCGGCGGGCTTCTTCTTCTTGGGCTTTTTGGAAAGGAGGTCGCCAGCGCCGGGGACGTGGCGCGGGGTCTGAGGCTTAAGAGGGTCCGATACGGTCGTTGCGGGGTTGGTTGATTGTGCTGCCATGGTGGTTTGGTGCCGAATGCGAATACGAGGAGTGTGGCAAGATGAAGGCGTACGATGATGATGATGATGATGATGATGATGATGATGATGATGATATGTTCTGATGGAGTGATCACGCGCTGGCTTGTGCGAGGAGAGGAACCTCTCGACGCGGCGAAGCGATGATGCGATGCGATGCCCCGCTCCGCTCGGCTCGCGAGCATCGGCGGGCACAAATTGTCCTCCTATTTCTGTTTATTCGCTAAAACGACGATTATCATTTTGACGGCGATCGTCCCTTCCCTCCCTTGATCCCTTGGGCTTGAATGGGTCTCGTGCTCGACTTTGACCCCGACGCGCCGGTCCAGCCAATTCGCTTGGATACCACACTTGGATACCACAACTTGTAAGAGATTCTCGACCCATCCAAAGCGACATGATCTTGATTCCCGTTTGACGCTCACCCAGAAAGCATTCTCGGGGTACTTGCTTTCACGCAAGCAATAAATCAGATACAACCAGAGACGAACCAAGGAGAAACAAGTACAACTACTCTGCGAAATTTACCATCAGATATCCACCTTGATTCTCTGCAGTAGCGGAATGACACGATCCCAGTCTTCGATCGCCTATGGGAACGTCAGTTGAAGCGGTAATTCAGGACGGGTGACAAGCCCGACCCACCTTCTCGTACATCTCAATCTGGCCATCGGCATACGAGCCCATCAGATCCTGCATCTCGGCCTGCTTGGAAAGCTCAAAGATATTGTGCTCCTTGAGGATTTCCTCGCTGAATTCCGTCGAGGTTTCGTGTGCGCCCGTGACGGCGTCTTGCAACTGGAAGAGGGAAATATTCGCGCATCAGCAGCTCCTTCCAGCGGACACGATCCTCAAACCCCAGCACGTACCTCCTTGATCCTGATATCCATCTTCCGTATTCTCTCCCGTCTCGTATGTATATCGTCCGTGCCGCGCAACTGATCCACCTTGTCCCGCAAGAAAGTCGAGATCCCCACCGGTGCCGCCGTATGGCCAGTGTTGAGCGCGGCGAGACGATCCCTCTCGGCGACGACGGCTGAAAGGTACGCCGAGAGCTCTTCAAAGTCTAGCTGTTTCTGGTCGCGGAGCTTGATGACCGATTTGTGCGCTTGAGAGTATTGAACGAGGGAATGACAGTGTGAGAGGAAGGGCTCGACAGTCTTGGAATCCTGCAAGCCATGCAATGTCAGTGATGCGTGTGATTACCGTTCACGTGAGACGTACCAGCTCCTTCAGCAGCGTCGAAAAGTCCAACATCTTCTCGGCGAATCGGTTCAACGGCTCCGTGATTCCAGATTCCAGGTAGCCCAGGCCTTGATATGATGCTGCCAGATCAACATAGTCTTGCGCAAGATCTGTAGTCCACGCGTATCGCATCAGGTCAGAAGCGGGGACCAAGGGAAAAGCGGTTCCCACTCGACGCACCTTCCGTTCGACTGCGCTCTTTACTGACGAGCCGATCGATACTGTTCATCGCTTCCTCGTACTTGTCGATGGCTTCCCGCATTTCCAAGAACCGTTCATCAGGTTTACGGACTTTGGTGAATGCATTGACGAGTGAATCAGAAATGTTGTCGAGAAGTGACGGACGTCCGTCCGGGCTCGGTGTCGAGAGATGCTTGTTCATTGCAACAGACTATGGAGGACGCGCAAGGGAGATCTCAGCAGAGTTCTTTCCGCGCATGAAAGTGCCTTACCCATTGCGTGGATTGCAAAAAGTCATTGACGAGAACTGACCGCTGTAATGTCGGATGCCTGGCGAGGCGGTCCATGAAATGCTGCAGATCCATTCTTCGATGTTCAATGAATTCAATGCTGAAACGATCACCCTTGATATACTCTATGGTCGTATGGGTCAATAGGACTTTTCTGACTGTTTCAGCTGCGGGACATACCTAATCTGTGCTTATCCGGTATAGGCGGCACCACGCAAGCCGGGAACAGCCTCGTCAAGTGACCTCTCAGAAATACAAAGTCTTGAAATCGACGCCTGACCGTCACCGGAGTGGTTGGGAATCCGGCAAGATTCGTCTGTTCACAGCCATACTGAGCCTTCTGCCGGACTGGAAGACTTCAAAAAGACCACTCACCCTCGTCCTGACAGCATAGCTGACATACATCTCCTTGGTGCCCTCATGCTCCTTTGCCGGCTCTCTCACCTCGATAGCCATCCATTTGCCTCTCCAGCTCGGCATCGTATGTTCGCCTTCACGAGAAGCTCCTTCCATCGCTCCCGGACGTCGATCGGCGCGATCCACGCTCGAGGGCACAGATTCGGGGAGCGGCGGTCTTTCGTTGTCTGTGAATACTCCGGGTGGAGCGTGGTGGGAAGTGGGAGGAGCTTGGTCCCATGTGATGGACGTGAAGCCGTCGTCGACGGGTTCCTCAGTGCCGGACATTGCTGGAGTTTGGGTGTTGCTTTCGTTGGGCGCGGCGAGAATGAGGACTTTCTTACGTCTTTGATCGACCAGTGATCTTGCCTGCGAAAGCCTTTTGTCCTATACCTGTACTTGGGACTAGGTGCCGTCACTCGCTCTGATGCATCGTTCAGGATGCTGGTTATGATCCGGCCGCCAACGAAGTGTGCAGCGATGACGAGAGCAGACATGAGCGGATCGGGGGCACCATGCCCCTCACCCCCTCGAGTCGAGTTTGATACGTCGGATCGCATCCTCCGCCGCCGGCAACGCACTCAAGCAGTGAAGGGCCTTATAATACAGGTGGCTTGCTGACCGACTGTAGACGCTAGGCACCATTCATCCGATATGGTGAGGACGAACAGAAGTCAACAACGAATTGGAATTGTCTGCGTAGAGATAATACACATGGCATGCCAGGATACTGGAAAGAGACAGTCTATACACCAGAATACAGTGTTACACCTAATCCAATGTCTCGAGGAAACTTCGAGATGGTTCATACAAGCGATTTCTCATCTATTTGGCGTGCGGTTCGTATAGGTGTCGTTAAGGCCATGTTCGTATGCATGTAATGCTCCGAAAGAAGAGCATGCGACATGCGCTGCTCGTCATAATCGTTGCCGTTGTAGAATTTCTCGTCTTTGGTGGATCAAGCCAAGTTGCCATGCGAAGCACTCTTCGGCGCGGGCCTCGGCATATTCATCATGCCACTTTTCAGGAATTGCTGTCGCCAGGCGGTAGGCTCAAGAGAGGCAGCCTGGCGTACGTGTGTCCGCGGCTTTCGACTGCTGTCGACGTCGGGCGCACTGCGGGTGGACGACGTGTTTTGTCCGCCAGCGGCGTCCGAGGGAGTCGGCGCGGTGATGCGGCTGCTGGGCCCGCTCTCTGGGCTTGCGCCGAGGATTCTGGAGCGCGTCAAACTTTCCCCATGCTCGCCACGTCGGACGAATTTGGATCCCTTCCGGAATAACGAGGTCAATCCGCTGCCTGACGAAGACGCGGATTGGGAAGAAGGCAGAGCGGGGGTCGTCGACATGTCGTTCAGACCGTTGTGACGAGAAGTAGACTTTTTAATGAACGATAATGCGGCAGGCGGCGATGACTTTGGCGCAGACAGCGCAAATGGAGGTGACTCGGTATCGATCGGTGTCGTCGTGACTGGAGATCGACCAGAGTAAAGAGCCAGAATTTGATTCTCGGTCAAGTGTTCGTCGTCAACCAGTGATGAGCTCATCTGATTCACCATGTCGTCGGCGGAGTGAAGGGGTACAGTTGGAGTCGGCGCCGG
This sequence comes from Naganishia sp. PT2105A-2, assembly GCA_023628115.1. NCBI lineage: Eukaryota > Fungi > Basidiomycota > Tremellomycetes > Filobasidiales > Filobasidiaceae > Naganishia > Naganishia sp. PT2105A-2. Next base: position 176,114 of record JAMALG010000047.1, on the reverse strand, counting down.
TCGTGTGACAGCGTTAGCTCTGGGAGGACTCTGACACATCGCAGCGTCGCCCCACAAGCCTGGAAGACTCGCCGTCCGTGCGTGTGAGCCTGGTCTGCCGAGACTTGAAGGAGTAGCGGATATCGGAGGCTCTTCAGCGATCGTCTCTGTCGCTTCTATGATGCCGATACCGTTCATGCGGTCCACCAAGTGTGATCTTCCATGCGTGCGTGAATCGTGAGAAAAGTTGGTCCTGATGGTTGGACGCGTTGCCTGAGTTGATGATTCTGTACTACGTAATGATTGGCCGTTGAAGTATTCCTTGGTCCTCTGTGATGTGTGCTCGCTGGCAACTGTAGTGTACGACGGTGCGCGGTCTAAAAGCGCTCGAGGAGGACAGTCGGTAGTTGTCGCCACGATATGGAATGCCTCCTTATAATCTCCTTCGGGGAACTATAATGACAACAAGGTGAGCATGGCAAAAACTGTGGGTCTTGTATAGGTTCCCGACTCACGCGGCGTTCGATGTTCTCCAAGACCGCTGCCATTTTTCTCTTCTCAATGTTACCCCAAGCGAGATCCGCCATGTTGTCTTCGCTTTCCCGTCGCATGAGGTCCGCTGGCATATCATGATGCGTCATGGAGCGCTTGGTTTTTTGCACTTCGTACATCCGGATATCCTTTTCGTAATCCACAAGTTCCATCAAGACGTTGACGGCTTTCGCAGTTTCCAACCTTGGATAGCAATACAGAGCGGATGTGACGCTTTGTGCCGACGGTGGATAGTAGGCCTCATTCTCCTCAGGTATTGTCAACGGGGTAAAGGTGGGGTTGGCCCTGGCTGATTGTTCAAGATTATGCAGTCGACGTATCAAGTCGAAGATCTGCAAAAGACGCAATACCCCCTGGTTGCCGGATCCTGAGCCTGCCAGCTTGTCCTCGATGTCGTTCAAGTCTTTCGATAGGCTCTTGCGGCCGGTCTTGAGCCATTTCTCGCTCCGCATGTAATCTCGCTTTTCCTTTATCACATATTCCGATATGACTTCCAAGGTGTAGCTGGCAATCGCTTCATCGAGTGTGTCACTAGCCGCTGACCCAGATGCGATCGACGAGGCGAACGACTGGACTGCACTGAAACATTTTGACTTGTTTGCTGGAGGTGTGGGAAGGCGATGGACTGCCTGTTCCGGTAGCAAGAATTTCTTCTTGACGACACGAACGACAGCCTTCAAGGCTGGTCGACGGGCAACAACCTGCGATTCGAGACTCTCCAAGACTTTGCCCATAGCATACCGACCTTCTCCCGGTAGCCGTCGCTTGATGTAGTGACGGAGAACCGCTTCGCCGTCCGAGAGCGACAAGCTGTCGAGTTGCTGGAGTAGTTGCTTCTCGTCCAGGTATCCCAACGACAAGCGAATAGACAGCAACAACGCCATGGCATCCGCATTCGCATTGTCTGCCGAATCCGAGACGCCGTTTGGATCGTGCCGCTGGCCACCGAGAGCTTCAGCAATCTCGTCAAACTTGGATCCAATATCCGCCAACGCCGATGCCGCCAGGGTTCCCTTTCCACCGAATTTTCCTTCTGCCGTAGATTTGCTGCCTTCGAGACCGAGCGCCCACTCGAGCACAACCTCGCGGGCGTTGCCGAGCGTCACTCCGTCGGGAAGCTGCGACAGGACGGAAGCCACCTGAGCCTTGGATATCGTGCGTGAGAGCGATCGGGACATCAGGTCTGGCGTGAGATCGGTATGTGGTGGTAAATGTGTGACCGAGCGGGCCTCGTCGAACGTAGAGTCCATCGAAGGCGGGGTCTGCAAAATGTCAAGAGGAGATTCATTAGATGAAGGTGACAAAAGTAACGGGTTTGAAGCGTTGCTCCACTCACCTTTTGCATCAGCTCCATCAACTGCAGCGTCACATCGTAAAGCGAATTTCCTGCCTTCCGCCTGGCCTGAATGAACTCGACGAGTCCGTCGACCGCTGTCGCATGACTTGTCGAGGGGTTGGACAGCGCCGATGCGAGATCCCGAAACGCAGACATTTTGTTGGGATATTTTCGAAGCCGATTGCAAGAAGGTTGAAAAGAAGATATCGGATGAAGGCGATCTTGTGGATCAGACGAAGGATTCTGTCGGTCTGCTCGACTCCTGTTCACGCGGCGGTTCCGTTACTGCGGAGGAACGAGACTAAGGAGCACCAAAAGTCCTTTGAATGTCCTTTAGAACTCGAAATGATTGATGACGGTAACGACCAGAACAGCGTTGATGACACACGACCGCCCCGGACGACTTGATTCCAATTGCATAACATCTGCCGCTTCCCGAACTGTAAGTTGAAGTCTGACAGACAGCGAGCCGCAGAACCCTTCTTTGCCGTCATATCACTTGCTTCCGACAAAAGAAACGTGAAAGATAGCGCGCCCGTGCAGCCTGGACTGCTTGATAACTCGGCGACTAGCCGCTGTATCCGAGGCAGCTCGAAGGCTATATAGGGACGCTCCTCTTGGCAGCTGCGGAGAGGTCCGAGAGGCGATGATCCGCTCGTCGGTCCCGCCACGGCCGTCAGACAGCTCGTCAGACTTAGTGCGAGCCATGACAGGCCACGACCGTCAAGACGACGATACACTTCCACGGGTACAGATCATTGACTGCAATGGTTGACGTGAGAGAGCATTTGTCTAGCCGGGACAGACTGAGCTGGTGTATAATTTACATGAACGAAGTGCTGTATCCGCTTTCGTGTACAACCTAGTCGAGGCGCGATGACCCCGCCTGCTTCAGATCCGCCTGGATACTTCTATGGAGGGCGTATGCCAGTCCAAAGACTGTACCAATAAACATGAGAATCGCAAGGTAAGGATGTCGAAGCCCGGCGTGCTGGAAATGCGGCATATCAATACGGCGGAACTCAACAGACCGATGGGTTGCGATTACTCACCACGACGCCGGCCACAAAATTCGTCAAGCCCTGCAATAAGGACGATTCTGCCGTCAGGCAACACCTGACCGGGAATGAGCAGAAGACTTGCCTTGGATCCCCACTCCAACGCCGATTCGCTAAACTTGGGTTTCAAAAAGTGCTGGTACGCGCCTTCCAGAGTGGAAAAGATGCTAGACCCTTCAAACACGAGATGGCCTCTCTCGAGTGTGTGGTCGTAATATTCTCTGGTCTTTTGGGGCGCGGATCAGAAGGATAGTCGCGGGAAGTGATATGCGGGAGACTCACTGCAGGATCAGCAAGCACGACCGAAGGCAACCGCTTGTAACTAATTCTACAATGAGAAGTTGGCATTCAGCAGCCGCACAGGGATATTCCAGCCGATTCGACCACGTACCCATAATTCTGCTTCAGGAACTTCTTGTAACGATCCCCATCAATCCATACAAACCAAACAGGCTGCTGGAAATGCCTTCCACCCTTGTACCAAGCTTTCGCGATCTTCCGGAGTTCCTCGACCTCCTTCTCCAGCTCTTGGCTGGGGCGTCCACTCTTCTTGAGCGCGACGAGCACGACGAGTGGCCTCATAGGCGAGTGCATGATCTCGTCGAAATTGGAGGCGTCGAGCTCGAATACAGTCGGATGACGATGAGCCTGGATGAACGACGAGATCTGCTCTGGAGAAGCGGGTAGTCCGAGGCGTGCCGTCGGTCGGGAAGCGCCGTCCTTGAAAACAGCTAGAACGGAGCCTCGGACTTCCTCTGCGCTCGCCGCATCGACAATTTCCGGATCATGGGTCTCGTAGAATGCCGAGGTCACGAGATATGGTGCGGCCGCGGTCTTGACGGACGACTGGATGCATACCTTTGAGTGTGGGCACGTTGAGGAGCTGAAACGCGACGGAACTTACCAAGTCTGTCGGTTTTGACGAAAATGTTTGTAGAACGACAAAGTAAGGGTCATGCTGCTGTTTCAAGGCAGGCCATTGTTCTCCTGTCAAGTGCTTGATTTCACCTCTGGACGCAATAATACATAGTGAATAGCTGTGAGGGGATGATCGACTAGCAAACTCACGGTGTAAGATACTTTTCGGCGAACTCCTGCAACGGCCCGATGGATCTGCCTTTCATGTACTCTTTCGAGGTTCCTCCATTGTATCTACAATACGAAATTTCATCAGCTCAGATGTCTCAAAAGATGAACACGTGTCGGGTTGCCCTACATTCTCATGGTCGGGTACCCTCTGATACCTTCGGCGGAGCACAGCCTCTTGTTCTCATCACAGTTGACGGCGACCACGTTGAGCTTGTTCTTCATCCGCCCGGCGAGGTCCGACCACGCTGCGGATTATCCTTCAGAGTTGCTTTATATGAGCATCCTACGAGGTCACTTACTCGGTGCCAATTTCTTGCAGCTGCGTTCAAGCGTGAGTCAACCCAGATCAGAGGGATACGAGGAAAAAGTACTGACTGGCCGCACCTACGATAATTGTCAGCTTCTATCGGCTTCACTACAGCATTTGAAATGACTCACCAAGGGGCATAGAACTTCACAAAGACAGGTCCGGCAGCTTTGAGCTCTGCGAGCCCCGTCTCGTCGACCTCTTCTGCGATTCCGTCGGGATTGACGCCGACGCTAGATGACATGATGGCCTGGCCAGCTGAATCCGATGGCGCCTCGCCGAGGGACCGTACGTAGCGCTTTGAGTGGGTATCGATGAATTGCGCGAGGTGTTCGTATGATCGCGAGCCGGAATACCGCTCGATATCCCTGCCGTCTTCGTACCTGTAAATACATCTCTGCATCAAAAATTTAGCCGATGCCGATGACGCCGACTCTTACAGCTGTATCTGGGGGTCTGAGGAGTCGTGCCGACATCAGCAGCAGCAGCGAGCTGGATGAAACGAAGGAGACTCACAGAACTTGATGTCGTGCTGATTGCAGAGATCTGTCACACCGCATTCAGCACGATGACAGCGCTCCACCCGGAGATGACAGCTCACCGCCTTGTGCTTGACAATTGACCTGCGCCAGATGCAACCCTCGAGTGCTTTCCAACGCCTTGTGATCCTGCGCGAGTTTTTCATATGTGGGTGCAAACGCTCGACAATGTCCGCCTGAAGGATCGAGTGGAAGGCTTAGCATCTTGCCAGCCGATATGGGGAACGCTCGCACATCCTGGACTGAAATGTTCCACCAGCCTGTACAGTATAAAGATGATCAGAGCGAGGAACAACGTTTGTGGTCATCTCGAAAAGACTGACCATAGTCCCTTGGACACCTTGTCCTCAAAGTTATCCTCGTTGAGTTGATGGACCGACTCGGCGACTCCCGCCAGGGATGCAAAGGTGAACGAGGCGAAGAGCAGACCCAGGGAAACGGCCTGGCCGATTTGTTCTGCAAGCATCTTGGCAGATGATCTGGCCTTATTGACTGTGTAGCTGTCGGCCGGTGCCGGAAGCTCCAAATGGCCACTTCAACAACCCTATCGCCAACGGACACTCGTCAATACCAAGCAAGGGGGGTCGCGTCGTCTGAGACATGCAGATCCCGATCGCACACGCGGCCGCCGGTCTCAATCGAATTTTCTGAGCGAGTCGCTTGAGGGCGTTTCTATCCGGGTTGCAGTTGTCTGCTTGTGGGGATCAAGTCAACGTCCGGTCGTGCAGCTGCGTACGAGGCGACACCACACGCCACACCAGGATGGCCGTCACGAATTCGCAAACAAATCCAGCCGAGGAATTCGACACCCAGCTGTCGCCCACGTTGACGCAGCTGTCGGATCTGCTCGCGAACAAGGAGTTCTTGCTGGCGACCGCTCAGGGAGATGGGGAGATTTCAAAGACGGCGCTGAATGCCGTGAAGAGCATTTTCGATCTTGGTAGGTCGTATTCCACGCCCTGGAGCCCACTCGAGGCAAGAACCTGACTCTGACGACAATAATCGCTAGGCATCTCGCTCGAGCACCAGTCGCACCCCCACCTGCATCCTCTGCTCACATCCGTCATCGAGCCTCCGTCACATTCCACGCGATCCAAAGCTGCCGCGAAGAAGGGAAAGAAGGGCGCCATCGACGCCACGGACAGCCCCGAGCCGAAAGATGAACCCGTGCAGACCGCCGAATCGCTGCTACCGTATACGCCCTTGGACGGGCTGTACACCGAGGGCATGAACTTTGGACAGATATGGCAGCAGCTGGAGCTACGAAGTGGGAAACTCGGGCAAGTGCTCAAGGTTGTGGGGATTGAAAGCCCGGAACCGCGCGGGGACGAGAGCGATGAGGGGATGGATAGCGACGATGATTCGGAAGGATCGGGAAGTGAAGAAGATGAGGATCTCGACTTTGAGGGGTTGAGCGAGGAGGAAAAGGCAGAGTGGCTTGGATACCTCGAGAAGAACCCGGATCAATTCACGGAATCCTACGAGGACGACGGGGAGAGCGGCGATGACGAGGAGTCTGGATCCCAGAGCGGTGATGAGGAGGAGTCTGGATCCGAGCTTGCCAGCGATGACGACGGATCCGAGATTGCCAGCGACGACGAAGAAGGAATGGAGGAGGAGGATGAGCTGGAGAACGCAAGCGATGAAGAGATGGACAGTATGGACGACGAGGCCGAAGGGGATGAGGAAGACGATGACGAAGAGTCTGCATCTGGATTCCAGACAAGACGTGGGCCGCAGTCAGTTCTTCCTATCTCATTCAGCTCGAGCCATCTTGCTGATCATACGCTCCTTGCAATGCCCTGCAGACACCCGACACTGGACGACGCATTCTTCTCGATTGACGACTTCAACCGCATCACAGAAGAGCAAGAAGCCGGCAAGTCTTCGTTTGGAAAGCTCGGCGGCGGCAAAGACGACGACGACGACGAAGATGACGATATCCGCCTTGACGATGATATCGGCGATTTGCTGGGAGAGGACGTGCTGGAGGGCGAAGAGGGAGAAGCAGGTACGTGGGTCCCAGCAGATCCGGAGACTTGAGCTGATTTGCTGTTCCCAGACATGATGTACTCGGACTTTTTCCCGCCGCCTCCACGCGACCGCTCAAAGCCGCCACAAAAGAAGCCCGAGGCAAAGGGCAGAGACAAGAACGGCAAGAAGGGCAAAGCGTCGGTACGCTTCAACGAGACAGACGATATGGAGGAAGACACGCCAGCAGCAGAAGAGGCCGAGCCGGCAGCTGGCCCGTCGTCGATCCGCGATACAATGAGCCGGGTTCGAGACGATCTCTTCGGAGAGGATGACGAGGCGGAAGAGAAGGCAGCGAGTGCAAATCTGTCGTCTCACGAGAAGCGCATGCTGGCCTTGAGGGAACAAATTTCGGCGCTCGAGCAGGAAAATATCGGACCAAAGGACTGGACTCTATTAGGTGAAGCGACTTCAAAAGCCCGTCCAGAAAACTCGTTGCTTGAGGAGAACCTGGACTTTGAGCACACGGGCAAAGTGGTGCCGCTGGTTACGGAAGAGAAGGTTTTAAGTCTGGAGGAGATGATTAAGAAGCGAATTCTAGATGTAAGTGCAAGCGGAGTTGCCCGGGACGGGAAATCAATCTTACTATAATCTCCCCAGGGTAACTTCGATGACGTTCAGCGGAGAAGAGAGATCGATGACAAGGCCTTCCTGCCTTCGCGGTACTTTGAGCTGCAGGATTCACAGTCCACGCGATCCCTTGCTCAGATCTACGAGGATGAATACCAAGCGGCTGCTTCCGGTGACAAGGCCGTGGATCCTCGGGATGCAAAACTTTCAAAGGATCACGACGAGATAGATAAGCTGTGGAACGATATCTGCTACAAGCTTGATGCTCTCAGTAATCTGCACTTTACTCCCAAGGCTGTAAGTGTCCGTGGCCTCGGATCTTGACGGTCCTGATATAATTCTTTCTCATAGCCAAAATCCACAATCACCACACTGTCAAACGTCGCTACCGCCTCGATGGAAGATGCGCTACCGACGACGCAGTCTGCCGCCACCATGCTTGCACCGGAAGAAATGCTTGCACCCGCTACTGCCTCCCAGCTGGTCGCGCGTTCAGAACTCGATCCGGAGCAAAAGCGTCATGCTCGTCAAAAGATGCGCAAAGCTCGTGCGACGCAGCGCAAAGCCTTGGATGTTGCGGTCGACAAGTTTGCGGGCAAGAGCGGGGTCGGTGGCCATGGGCGTGCAAGAGGCGGCGTCAAGGGCGAAAAGGATCGTGCGCTGCAAGAGTTGGTCAAGACGGGCAAGGGTGTGACGGTGGTGGGACAGCAGCCGACAAAGAAGAAGGGATCACGTCCAACGTCGGCTTCAGCGGGTCCGAGTGTCGGTCTCAAGTTGTAATCATTCTGCACATCTCATGGGACATTTCCGTTAGAGCGTTCGGATGCGATCCGGGTATGCGTTAGGCTAGTATACAACGGTCTGCCCAAGCGATCAATTCTTCCCTCCAGCCCTTCTCACCCTCTCCGTATTCTTCATGATGGCCAAGTCGAGATCACCAGTCTTGTCCGTGATGCCCACAAGACGCTTGTTGTGCGTGTCGATTTCCTGGCCAGCAGCCACAGCAAGCGACTTGAGCCTTCTCGTCACCTCCAACGTCTCATTCAGGTTATCATCCAATTCATCTTCCAACTCATCATCGGATGCCGTCGCATCAAACTGGAACCTCTTGCGTTCCTCCTTTCGCTTGGCCTGCGCGCCGGGCAGCGGTGGGCCATCGCGTGATGAGCCGTAGGAACCGTCGCTGCCCGCTGCGCCCAGACGGTGATGCGAATCGAGCACATCTTGACGTGCCTTTTCCCGCTCGTCGCGTTCCCGGAGATGTCGTTCCATGACCTTTTCCTCTTGGGCAAGCCTCTTGCCTTCCTGTTAATTTAAGGACTCGCTCAACAGCACTGCGTGAGACAACCGTGCGCGTCACGTACCTTGTTCCACGTCACGGATGGACGGAAGATGGATCGGTTGAGCTTTCTCAGCTCGGCGGCCTGGTCCTCTGCTCGCAGATTACTGGCCTTGGCAACGTCGAGGTGTCGTTCCGTGTTGGCGATCCGTTCTGGAAACACACGATCAGTCCACTGACAGACGTAACCAGCCAGGGACTCACCTGACTGATCCGCCAATTTTGCCAACGTCCCACGCGCAGTATTCTCCGCCTCCCGAGCGATCCTCAGCGCATTCCGTGTGCCCGCCAAACTCTCCTGCTTGACATCCCTCATCTCCTGCTTGATTCCCTCAATCTCCTCATCCTCATCAAAATCATCCTCGTTCTCCCTTCCGTCATACCCATACTTTCGCGTCTTTGGCACATCCTCCTTGGGCGTAAACCCACTGAACAGTTGATCCCGCTCCGAGGCGCCCTTGGCGTCGCCGTACGGATCACCGGCCGTCGACGTGTACGAAGGCGGCGCGCGACTCAGGCTCGATGCGCCGCGGGAATTGGCATACGGATCGACGACCGCGGGCGGACCGGTGGATGAGGGTGTCTTGCTGCCGAACAGTTGCTGACGTGCCGCAGCGCCGGGCTGTGCGGGCGTGCTGGAGAGGGAGACGGGGCCGCCGTCGTATCCTGGTGCGGGTGCGACGGGAGGGATGACGCTCTTGTCTTTGCGTTTGAAGAGGGGCATTGTAGTGGCCGTTGGGGATCGACGAGGGCTTGGGACGGAGTCTACACGAGTAATGCACGTCAAGACTGATTCAAGCCTTGCGGCTTGCCGTCGATGTCCCTTTGATGGTCGCTCCACAGCCAGGAGCGGATCCAGACCACGGCCGGGCGCGTCCGATCAGCTGAAACATGAGGATTCGAGCGAGCAAAGCACCATGATTATTGATGACTTTGACATGCAGCGCAGCGGAACGTATACCTTGGAATGCGTGCGACCGCGCTTGCAGCACTACTGGATCTTGCTGCTCCTATTGTACGAGGAATCACTCAATCATCCCAAGGCCTGACTCCCGCCCCATACAAGAGGAGACGCTGCGTGAGCGATCCAGGACGCAACATTTTGTAGTCCTCCCTCGAACAGTACTTTCCTATATACGTTTGGGGGCTCGTGTACCAGATGATAATGCGCGAGGTAATGTGCACACGGGAGTCGGCAGCGATGGAGCCCTTCAGGATCGCCCGGGACTGCCTAACCGCATTTTCATGCACAGCGGATGCTAGAAGCGTTGCCATGAGCGCTGTTCAGGCTTTCTGCGGTCATTCCAACCAGGTATCCGTCCATGCTTTGCCTAGAAATACCACCCGGCGGATGTTAGTCTATAACAACCCAGCTGATGCGGAACGCGGTAAGAGACCATTCGTGAACATGCAAGTCAAGTCTTTGCCTTGGCCGATTACCGCCGCCGAGTTGTATTGGAATGCAGTTATAATCGCCGTGCATGACGGTGCTACGCCTATTCACGGCCAAAGTATGGGAACGGAAGGCATATTGTTGTCTGGAGCCAACACATGTGACCATCATTTCTAGGACGGATTCCATCTTCCAGGGGATCTTCCTGAGATCACAACCCCTTTCTGGACGCCGCTCGGTCCGTCATTTCGGGTGGGAGACGGCTGTACAAGGTCCTGCCGCCTCGCCATGCGTCACATCGGTCCGTCAAGTCATCATGTATATCCGCCAGATACCAGAATAGACATCTGAGTCTCCGTTCGTTGTCCAACTCGACGCAGAGACAGTCGGACACCCTGTCAGAGAGCGCCTTGGCCATGATCTTGGAAGGGCGCTATCTATGGACCAGCCAGGTCCCGCGTGCAGGTAACCCGAAGGCGTTCCGAATATCCCGAAAGGTGTACTACTGTCCTGCTGGTGCTTGCCCGATCCAGCGAGCGAGTTACGCGTTCGCGGAAGCAAAGCGATGGAGACGCGCGGGGGGAGGTGGGCAAGCGATTTATGGGGGAATGAGACGATGCGAGCGTTGTGCCGGTGGTCGATGCATAGTCGAGTCGTCTTCATTCATTCATTCTCGTGTTCTTCTCCATCATCCGACTCCCCTTCATTCATCACAAGGTATCTACCCGCGCTCCGTTTGAAGCTCGTGAGTCCAAGGCCCACCTCTAGTCCTGCCCGCGAGACCACCTCCTGACCTCCTATGCGCAACAAAGCTCACCTGCCCATCACATACCCTTCACAATGGCTCCCATGGAAAAGGGCTTCAGCTGGTCCAACATCGCCGTCGGCGCGACGATGAACATGTTCGAAGTGACCACCCTGGGCCAGCCCCTCGAGGTGCTCAAGACGCAGATGGCCGCGAACCGGTCCCAGTCAATGTACCAGGCGTTCCAGACGGTCATGTCCCGGGGAGGCATCACGGGATTCTACCAAGGGTTGATCCCCTGGGCGTGGATTGAAGCGTCGACCAAGGGTGGTGTCTTGTTGTTTGCCAGTGGTGAAATCGAAAAGGCCGCGCAAAAGACGCTCGGCGTCGGTCCTGCCATTTCCGGATTGTTGGGAGGAATGGGGGGTGGTGTCGCACAGGCTTACGCTACCATGGGTCAGTCGATGTTCATTGATTTCGCGGCATTTTACTAATACGTGGCATAAAGGTATCTGCACCTGTATGAAGACGGTCGAGATCACCCGTCACAAGGTCGCCGCCTCTGGTGTCAAGCCACCAGGAACGTGGGCCGTCTTTATGGACATTTACAGGCGGGAAGGTATCAAGGGAATCAACAAGGGAGTCAACGCCGTCGCCGTCCGACAAATGACCAACTGGGGTAGTCGGTCCGTATCTCCTGTCCGTTTTGATTGCGGCCTGAGCAGCAGAACTGATCGCGCTTCGATAGAATGGGTCTCGCTCGTCTCGCCGAGAGCTCGATACGTTCTATCAAGGGAAAGACGGACGGCGAAGCGCTGAGCGCTCTGGACAAGATCTTGGCTGCGAGCGCCGGTGGTGCCCTGGCAACCTGGAACCAGCCGATCGAGGGTAAGCGTGATCTGATGGCAACACGTGTCTCGAGCTTACGCCGTCTTGAATACCCGCAGTCGTTCGAGTCGAGATGCAGTCCGCCATGAAGTCCGCCGATCCGGTTCGAGCCGCCCAGAAAAAGACGATTCTCAACACCCTGTCTTACATCTACAAGACCAACGGTATCAAGGGCTTGTACCGAGGTGTTACCCCTCGTATAGGTCTGGGTGTCTGGCAAACCGTTTGCATGGTTTCGTTTGCCGACTATGTCAAGGCTGCGTAAGTCGATCCTGTCTTCATGAAAGATGGGCCAGTACTGATTTCGTTTCGGTCGATAGTATCAAGGGCACTCCTGCCTAAAAGTTGTATACGGATACAGGAAGACTGACCGCTGGATGAGAGCGTAGCTATTTGTAAAAGAGGGACAGGTTTCCGGGGATTTTACTTGTTATAGACGATGCATTTGTTGACTTTGTTACATCGCGTTGCATCGGTTTTGCCTTCTGCTTTCTAATCGTGCTTGCAAGGAGACTGACGGGGATATCTCCCATGTCTCCCGGCTGCATGGCTGGCACATTCCAGGCAAAGATCGGTAGCGGAATTACTATAACCAGCTGGGGCGGTATCTTTTCCCCTGATTCGTCACCATGACGACGATCGACAAAGTTCTTGTTTTGTTTGTGCAGAAACTCCATTCGTCACAGTTCCATCAAGGTCATGAAGGGCCTTGTAGGCTCTTATATTTAGTCAAGTCTACAGACTTGTCCGATCATCAAAGCGTACGTACCTGTCACTCGCGCAATGCATAGAAACACGACACCACGACCGGTGCGTCGAAGCGCCACTTCGGATTCCCGTCGGCGAACTGGAACAAACGGGACAGCACCCCGTCGGGAGGGGTCATCGAGGCGTGAAGGTGCTGCAGGCTTTGCGAGTTCGCGGAGGAGGGTGCCAAGGGAAGCCGCAGCGATTACCATCGAATCCGATACGGACACTTCAATCGAGGAGATTGAAATGGCCGACTTTCAAAACAATTCAGCAGCAACAGGACGTTATGTTCGTGCTAGACAAGAACGACCGCTCGACACGATCGCAGCGATCCTTTGGCCTTTGCGAATCGTTCTCCGGCTTTTACGGAATACAGTGTCGTTCACGATATCGGTATTTTCGGCGTTGCTTTCGCCACTTCTCCTGCAGATCCTGCTACCTGTCATCGGTGTGGCTCTCGCGATTGTCTGCATCCTCATCGCCGTTCAGTACGGATTGCCGTACCTCTTCCGCACCATCCTCTCGCTCACCAAAGCGCCATTCAAGCTTGCATGGTCCCTGTACGCAGGAAAGATCAACCTGGGAGATGTCCGTATAGGTGAAACCCTGAAGGTTATCAGTAATGGGTTACCTTCCGGCATGGCGGTCACGCAGGGGATCTGCAGTCTCGCACCTATCCCCTTACTCTGTGACGTTGGCTTGTACGACAAGATGCGAGCTTTGCAAGAGCAGGATCGTGCTATTGTGGCCAGAAAGCTGCAGAAAGAGGGTAAGCGCCATTCGATAGTGTCAAGATGTAAGACTGATGGTACGCTCTCGCAGGCCAGGATGCATTGGACATTTTCGATTCTGTGATCAAGCTCGGGACAGGAGGATCAGATGGCGGCCTCCACCATACCAAGTGCGTATGGCTTGGAATTTCGTAGTGCTTAATGTTCTGACCTTATGTTTGCCAGAATATGGGAATTAGCCACGGCCATCAAAGTGTCATCGAATCTGGCGGAAAAGTTCGAGATCGCTTACGAAATGCGACAGCTTGGAGACTTGAGCAGGGATCTGTCGGATGAGATATCGTGCGTTGTCGATCTTTCAGGATCCGGGTTCTCACCTTGGCTGACGTTCATTCACTCGCATCGCTCGCTAGCGTTCTCGCTGCAGAAAGCAATAGTGTTTTTGCGTGGACCGTGAGGGAGTTCGACCGCCTCTTCCACACGTTGACGGACGATCAGGCCGGTTTGACACCCAAAGAGCTGGATGACCGAGTGCACCGAGTCATGGTCAGGATACAAGCCAATCTCGACAATCTCTACCGAATCACGGAAAGGACAATACCAAAGGCTGAAGCAGGTTCAGCCTTGGGCGGTAGAATCATCGAGAGCGTTTCGTGGGAGGTCGACAGGCTCGAAAAGGGCATCAAAGCCGAACCCGGCTGGAAGCACTCTTGGGAGCAGGCACAGCGATTCATTCGCGGAGAACACGAGCCATCTAAACTCGATGTCCTGCACAACGATCTGGCGCTTTCGAAATTGACGGTGCAGAACCTGCAAGAGATTCGGCTTAATCTGGAAATCATTCGCAAACATCTGCGCAGTCACCGCAATGAAGTCGGCCTGTTCAGTTCTGGCTTGATGGGATTCCATCTTGGGTTCCCATCGCGAGAGGAGAATGAGCCTGCGTCGGCTGCCAAAATCGAGCTCAACATGCTGGAGGAGATTGTCTCAGAGATGAAGGGAGCTTTGGCTGCGACGAAACAGCATAGAAAAGGACAGGCTCAGCTTGAATTGGATTGAGTGACAAATGCGGTCAATTGAGGTGCATGGTCAAAGCTAGAAACAGCTGCATCATTCCTGACCAAACCAGTTGTATTGAACAAACAAGCATATTGTATTTTCATTGTACCATTGTCAAGAAGGAATGACTGGAATCGAACTGGCGCGAGGCTTGGGCAGCCAAGCGGTCTCAAGGGTTTTCGGGGAACAGAACTAGCCACAGGTGACCGATGCGATGAAAGGAAGAATGTCAACGTTATACAACTGATGACGAGCTATGAATGTCGCCTCTTTTTCTATATCACGTATGCTGACTGGCCTAATACGCCTTGCCTAACAGCTCCGGCGCTGCTCGTACGCCTCGCTCACTAATCAACGCAAGATTCAAATGAGATCAAGTCAGTCGCTATCGGTGAACCAGGCTTGAAACTTGGGCTTTACGTACATTTCGTCAATCGCCTTAAGAAGATCGTAATTGATGACTTCCGAAACGACGGAGTCGTGCTTATAGTCGGGATGCGTGACGATAAAGTGGCGGATCCATGTGGCCGGTGTCACAAGTTTACCTGACAAGTGACATTGTCGTCAGCCCATGACGACAGGAACGCGTTAGGGAACCCATACCTGATGCCCTTTCTTTTATAAGATTTAGGTACCTTCGGATATCGCACTTCGTGGCGACGTCAACATTCAACGAGTTTACATAGGCGTTAACGACACCCAGCAGACCAGGGAACTCGCCCTACGGTTTTGCAGCGAAATGATCAGAATCTCAAGTAGATAGTCCGAGCCGAGCACGCACCTTTCCATTGATCACTTCATCCAGAGTCATTTCCTCAACCTCATCATCCGGTTCGAAATGCGACGTAGCTGGACTTGGGCAGCTAGAGCTGTCATCTAGCTTAAAGGAGGCAGTGGAGGCAGAATGCGGCACACTAGAACCATTCTCGGAGGAATCGTTTGCGGTCCTGAACCCATTCGGGGAGGTCGAACGGCTGCGACAATCCACATGGGAAGGTGTCTTGCCCAAAGGGAAGATCCATTTCCGGAAGAAGAAAGTCTCCTCTCGGGCTGCATTGCGCTTCTGAGCACGGCGCATGTTCTCGTCAACCTGCGATCTTCGTCAGCTTCTGCAATGACGGAGGGATCATAAGGAAGAAAACTCACCTGAGAGATGGGCATATAAAAGTTGAGATTGAAACTCAGGATTGCGCGAGTCAAGAGTACGATAAAGATGGAGAACGCGGCATTTTCAAAGTCGGTCAACTGGACTTCCATACTTCTAAACTCCACTCTCCAAGCGATAGAGGAGTTTGGTGGCGGCGGCTTGAATCTTATCGTCTGCCAATTTGTGGACTGAATGTTTTCGAAATGGTCCATCGAGTCTTCGTCGTCTTGGTCAACTCGCTCGCTAAAGATAACAAGGGGATCCCTGATGAACAAATGAGCAATGTGATTTGCGAGCGCATCATCAATGCCTACGAGTAAAAAGTCAGTATGAGAAGCCAGGCTTCACGAATGTGGACATACCATGGCCTTTCAGTCTCTCAAAGACCCCTTCATTGATAGGGCAGTCGATGTCGTTATACGCCGCCTTGTTCCGCGAATCGTTGGCAATATAACAGTCTACGGAGTCGTATCTCGACTTCGGTATACGGTATTTGTCGTTCTTCAACGGCTGTGAGATGAGACATTCAGCTTTGAAAGTCAATCCAGACCTATCGAAAACGCTTACCTTAAGGCCCCTCTCTTCCTCTGTGCGGTCGTCAACACTGCCAGCGATCACGTCCCACCGGGCATCGACGTCTGCCAAATATCCTCGGAAAGCAGGGCTACACGCTGTCAGGGCCAACTGATTCTCGAAATGTCAGCAGAGTCACGCGGTAGTATCTGATTATGCTGCTAACCATGACTGGGGCAACAGGAACCAAGGCATCGTACATCCTCCTTGCTTCGTCGACGTTGAACGCTTGGAAAGTGATTTGCAAACAACAGCAGCCCATACCGAACGCCATAGCATCCATGTAGATGTGATCGGGCTTCGCAGCGCCGTTCTTCGCCTCGCTGTCTCCGGGCCAGAGTTGACGATCATAAGGGATACTGGGATCGACAAAGGGCGAAGGAGTGTTGACGTCCTTGTAGATGGGGACGTTGATGGCCACCTTTGATCCACGACGGGATCGAATGTTACCAGTCAGAGTGCTAAGTATAACGTCTATGAATGAGCCTACGCCTCTGCGGCATTTCGTGAGGCCAACTTACGGGAACCTCGCATGCGGATTAGTGACGCCTTTGCCGACAAACAGACTCTGGCTAGCAGGCGAATCGGCCACCGACATACACTCCGGGTCCGTGAATGGCTTATCCGTTACACCAAGCCGCGGGAAACAGGTGATTGTCATGGGAATCTCGTTGTCACGTAAGTGGGATCGAGCGAGCTTGCGTCTGAAACGCATATTGGCTTCAACGCTGACCAGGTCCTTGAGGTGCGGTCCGCTCGGACACCCTGGAGTGGACTCGAGCATATACATGCCGTACTCTGGGTGAAATGTCGGAATGACCATACTCTTCTCGGGTTGTTCGTTGCAGAGGTCCAAGACGACGTTCTTGAGCTCGTCCAAGATTTCGGATTGCCGAAGAGACAACGAGGCCCTTTTCTTGTCATCTTGAAGCGAAACGACGATGTACTCTATCTCGTCTCCCCAAAGTAACGGCTCCCCTTTGCGTCCAGCCCACCGGTCCCAGGTATAGAGGAATTGGGTAATACCATGTTCGCGAACGTGATCGGCCAATGCTTTGGTTTCCGGCCAGCTGAGAGGTGTTCCGAGAGACAGCAGGCCCATAGTTATAGATCTGTTGCGCAGGAAAAAAAAGGCGGTCGGAAGCGATAGTCGATGATAAACGTTGAGTTACTGATATTCAGGTGTCAGAAACGAACCCCTTTGATTACGGGCTTCCTTGAGATATTTGTGTTAGAGACCAGATATCGCAATCGTTATCTCGAGTCCGTAAGGCTCCTGATCTTTGGACTTCTTTTGATCCTCAAATTATTTCAGCCCGTATCTTCAAGGTTGCTTGCTAAGAGCTCTGCTAGGGCGGGATGGTCCGGTCCTCGTTTCAGACTGCTAGACGCGTGCTCCGATCCTTTCTTCCGGAAGCGCCGATCTTCGAAATTTGGTTACCAAGACGGAGTCGAGCGGGCCTGACAGCGATCCAAGAGCTTCACCTGGCGTAACCGGCAGTTGCGCGGATGCGAGTAGCGGTCACCTAAGGGGACCTGTGATCTCAGGCAGGGTCAAGCCGAAGTAGAGACCAATGGAGAACCCGGCTAGTCACAACCAAAACCAGTCTGAGCAATTGTCCGAGCGCGCAATCGAAATCAGTAGGAAGGTGGAGGTGATGTGAAATATGACGAAAAGAGCAGAGCCGCAAGCTGCTCGCTCGACAAGCCAGCTTCGTCACCCGAACGCCGGAACAGACCATGGCGGACGCGTGTGAACGGATTGCTGCAAGGGACGTCAGTGATTAGTGAGCCATATAATCCATTCGTAGAAATTATGCTGTCCTGGCGTATCCGTCCTTCCGAGGTTACGCATCAATATTATTCAGTGGTAAGGTTTCGCTACGTGTGTGTGTGTGTGTGTGTGTGTGTGTGTGTGTGTGTGTGTGTGTGTGTGTGTGTGTGTGTGTGTGTGTGTGTGTGAGTGTGTGTGTGTGTGTGTGTAGGCCTGCAGCAGCTTGCTCAGCTGCTGTTGCCCCGCATTTGTTGCGTGCTCGCATGCGCACGGTAAGAATGTCACGTCAATCGGCTTGTCAAGCAATCGTATTCACCATGGCATGTTGGTCGGCATGTTATGCACGATGCCATACATGGACGAACATGCCGTATCTGCAGACAAATCTTCAACTGCATATGTACATATGACTTTGGTGAGCCGTATCAGGCCGGATCATCGATATCCTTGCCCGGTTCTACCTCACTTGATATACTATCCTATGTGACTGGACATGGTTCCAGCAAAAAGGGCAAGCCCGCTCGGGATTGCAAGCATGCATCGTCGAGCAATCGAGGCTGATGATGCCATATGTGATGTAGAGCAGCGCGATGGTGCCACACCATAGAACGCGCTTCGGATGGCGAGCTGTGTGGAAGGCGCAGCGGTGGCAACAGATGATTTTGCTACGTCCGGAAGTGGAGGGGTCCGCGACGTCCTCGTTTCGTTGCCCCTAGTGCAGAGGCGGTGACTCAACGTCCATACTGTTGAGGGCAGGGGCAGGAGGCTCGCTAGCCGTTACGGCGGCAACGACAGACACGTCTTTGCCGACTGCGCTGATCGGCTTATCGGGAATAAGGATCGATGCGGGTGGCGCGGACGGCGCTTGCGGCGCTTGCGGTTGTGCGACGAAAAATTCCCTTGGCCTAAAGTCATTCGTGGCAGAATCGCTCGTGTTGACTGTTGTTGCGGGCACTGGTGTCGGCAGCGCATTCTCGACAGATGACGAGACCGTTGTCTCACTCGCATGAGTTGGCGGCTTCAAGATCGGAGGAATAACAAAAGCACTCGCTGCAGGGGTTTGCCCACGCTCAGAGCTGGTGCATTGAAGACGGCTGATGGGAGAATTTTCCGCGGAGGGATATAGCCAGAATTTGGTGCGGCTTCGTGATGCAAGTGACCGGAAGGGTAAGCTTGATTTACGGCATTTACCAACGGGGGCGCCAAGGAGGAAGACGGCGATCCAGCTTCAGTCGCATCTTGGGTCGGATTCGGTTGATTCAACGCCGGCGCGGACGATTCCGAAGTAGCGGACCGTAGGATGAAGCGAGCATCCTGGCCCCGAGAATCAGAAGTGACTGACGGTATCCTCGCCGGCACATCACTTGGCAACGGGAAATCCAACTGGACTAGAAAGGCTTGGACGAGACGGCGTGAGGGTCTTTGACGCCGTTGGTGGTTCCTCGACAGGCAGCGATCTGAGTGGCAATCCTGGACCAGACCCTGGAGACCTTCTCGGTTCAAGTACCGAGGTAACATGCTGAGCGGTTTCGGCCGAGGACGGGGGCACACGGCCGAGAGATGATGTCGAAACAGAGCTTGAGGCCAGGGGTCGTGATGTCTCTGTTCTCCGAGGTGGTGTGGATGGAGGATGACTGGCCGAGGTCCGTACTGCTTGTCCGGCTACAGAAGCCGCAGCTGGCGTTGCTGTTCGCTTCAGAATGGACTCCTCTAGCGCATCCAGCGTGATTGTCGTCTCTGGGAGATCCGTGGTCTCGGTATCAGGCGCCTTCCGCTTCCGGGAATTATTGCTGCCTTGAGGACCATCGCAATCGTGTAGCGATGTCGTCTCATTCTGTCCCTTCTGGGTCAAATCTGCCAAGACCAGCATCGAGGGGTTATTCGCCGTCTGCAATCGATCAGTAACATCGTTAATGCCTCTCGCACCGAGAGAGGGTCGATCCGGCTTACAACGGCGTTCACGATGTCCGTCGGCACGGGTGATATGACACGAGACTGCAAGAATGCTCTTTTTGGCACCCGCTTCAACTGCACAGCGTAAAGGGTGAGCTTAGTATGACTTTGTGATGATGCAAGTCATGGCTACCAACTAATCTCTCGAACAGTTGCGCCTTCCACGGTATATCGCCCAGCGGTTGATTCGGACATGTTCCTGCTGGCGGGGTATTGCTGATCCGACCTTCATCTAGTCCTCGTGTCTCGCCTCGCCTAGATCGCTTTTCGCTCTGGAACATACGCTCAAGACTGATCTGATGCGCGGCGGTGCCCTCGGCTTCTCGTGTTGCAGTTGGTGATCGCGTCATCTGGTCATCGGAAGAAGACGCGATTGACGTTCCCGGTAAACGACCCTTTACTATCACATTGTTATTCGAGCCGGATTTGTTTGTTGAGGCCTGGACAGGTGTATTGCGAGCTCCATTCTTTCCAGATTGCGTTCCGGCTTCCTCCTTACTGTCAAAGTTCTCGATCTCCGTGGCGAGCGCTCTGACGCGTGTGCAAGTGCTCTGGGTCAAGCCCGTCAAAGCAATCTCGACTGGCTCTAGCATACCGGCAGGTATACTGATTCCTCCGATTGGGCCAAAGTCGGACTTTGAATCGACAGGCAATGGTCGCAGCATTTTGTCCTGAGACGCCGACTCCGCATACGAATTCCCCTTTTTGCGCCGTGTGGTGACTGTACGGTAGCTGCGGGTCAGGTCAGGCGCCTTCTCCCACCTTCCCCAGCCTCGACACGGTAGAAACATGGTAATCAGCAAGTCGATAGTTTCTGGCGCAAGGTCTGTCGTCATCGATTGTTGAGTAGCGGTCGGCGTCTTCATTTGACAGAATTCCATCAACGAGAATTGAACCGGTACCAAGAACTTGGTTGACGGATTTTCTTTGAACGATAGCAAGAGCAGGGGAGCCTTCTTTTTGTCCACGCGCCAGTTTTGACCAGCGGTTGTAGGTCGGATGAGGGACGACTTGCGCGGCAATGACGGGATGAAAGGTGCAGAGCCATCCGTAGGCGTAGGCGGCAAGGCAATGCCCGCTGCGATGTGATCCACGACATCACCGAGTTTCTTGAGGTCGTGATCTTTTGCGCCAGCTTGGACTTGACAATCTAGCAGGAGTTGTCGGAGCCATGGTAACTTTTCGCTCAGCTCGGTGATGGTCGTCGTCACCGATGGCACCTGTCGGACGGGGTCTGGATGAGAGGGTTGAAGAGGGGCTCTGGCGTAGAGGCGACTTACGATCTGATCTCTGATATTGAGCTCTGCCTCCTTGCGATCATTGGGTTTCGAAGCCTGAAGCAGGGCATGAGTGAACCGGGTTGCCCTCACTTTCTAAGCCGGAGCTTACCGAGGGCTGTGATGATGGTGTAGGATGCTGATACTTCAGGAACCGGCACTCGTACAAGGAGACATTCGGAAAGCTGACCGGCCCGATTTCCAATGTACATCGTCCAATCAACTTGATGTCGTGCTTTGGCGGGGTGTTCTCCTCGTCTCGAGCCTTCGCTTGGGCTTTCGATCTTGACGTTTGGGATGTCGTAAAGATGGGAAGCAGCTCCTGAATATGATGCTGCCGCGTCTGCTGCAGAGACTGCAGCAAGACCAAGCTGGAATTGAAGCGTGTGAGTTGAATAGAATGTCCATCAATAATCAGGAGCACTCACCTCTCTTCGATGCTCAACAAAGCTGCCCGATCCTGAATGGCCCCCCTCCTTGCACTTCCCTGTTCTGTCGTCATGACTCTCTGCCCAGACTTACCCAGCTCGAATCCTTCTTCGTCCCATTGCTGGGGCTTCTCGGCGGTCGGAAGAGTCACGCGGCGGAGGTTGCTCGGCACATATGTCCGGGGTGCCTTGGTTGATGCCGAGGACCCGTTGCCCGACATTTGTGCTTCGCGCTTTAGGTAAGGGGCCCGCACAGTTTGTTCCCCGTGTACACGACGTCTGTATGAGATGAATAAAAATGCCGGATCAGACACGAGAACGAGGCCGCACTTGCACATTCCACCATGGCGATCACCGTACCCTACTTTGTTCGGATCTCGTGTTTACTTTGTGAATGAGCTGGTGTTTCAGTTGCAGTCGGCGGGGGCGCACCAGGTGCACGTGATTTTCGAAATTCAGTGGGTGCAGCTCCTACTTGATTCAGTCGAGGTTTCTTCAGGTTGCAGCCACGCCTTCTGCTCCTTCTCCAGGCTTCACGCACCCATCGTCATCATGGCCAAGGCAACAAAGCAGACAAAGAAGTTTGTCTCTTCCGGCAAGCTCAAGCAGACGATCGAAAAACGGCGCAAGTATCAACAGGTCAAGAAGAAGGTAGCCGGTCGAGAGATCCGTAAAGCGGCAAAGGAGAAGAACGGAAAGGGAAAGCATGCGGATGAAACGAGCGATGAGGAGTATGACGAGGATCTCATGGTAGAGAGCGATGATGACGCCGGATCCAAGAAGAACAAGGGCAAGGGGTAAGGAAACGCTTGCCATTCCCAAGAGTGCAGAATGCAGTATTGAACGGAGCCTCTATCTTGCAGCAAGGCCGTTGATGCAGAATCTGATCTCGAGGAGGTAAGTCATGTGCTCAGGACTCAGCTTTGCCGCTCTCTTACATACGTTGATCTCGCCAGGGCGCTGACCTAAACGACGACGAAGATGACGGGGAAGACACCATTTCATCCATTGGCGAGGAAGACTTCGACTTGAACGAGGAGGAAGGCGAAGATGAGCTTGACGATCCTGACGTGGACGAAGCGGAAATGGCAAAACAGCTGGCAGAACTTGAGAAGAAGGACCCCGAATTCTTCAAGTACCTCAAAGACAATGATGCCGAATTGCTCGACTTTGGCCAGGACGAGGAACCGGCCAAGAAGTCAAAGAAGCAGACCAAGGCCGCTGCGCAGGAAGAGGACGAAGACGAAGAAATGGAGTTCGACGGCGCTGAAAGCGATTCGGATGAGGAGGAACCGGACTTCGAAGGGATTCCCGAGGCTGCCGAGCCCGAGAAGATCAGTGTCACGATGAAGATGCTTCGTGGCTGGCAACGCGCGATGATTGAGCAGAAGTCGCTGCGATCCCTGCGAAAGATGGTGCTGGCGTTCCGAGCGGCAGCTCATATGAACGAGGCCGGAGAGGAGGATTTCGAGACGAGGTACAAGGTTGACAGCGCGATGGGTGGGTTATTTCAGGACCGGTTTCTCCACCCGTACTTACCGATTTCTATCCCAGTCTTCAACAAGTTAATCTTGACGGCTTTGAAATTTACTCCCGTCGTTCTCGCTAAACATATCCCTTACAAGGAGCTTCCCAACGGACGATTGTACGTCAATTCTCGAAATGCCTGAGCTTCGACTTATCCCAGATATCCCTTGTAGCAAAGTCTCCAAAGTGCCCAAGTCGCAGGCTCGACTTCCCCAGTTCATCAAATCGCACTTTTCGACTATGATGTTTCTCATCAAATCCCTGCCATCTGCGCCAACGGCCCGGGATGACGAGGATGAATCCGATGCATCTGGATTGCTTCTGACTGCGGTGTCGGAAAGCACAAAATTACTGCCGTGGGTTATGGACAACAAGAAGCAGTTGAAGGCGTACTTGAAGGTAAGTACTGTTATTTCGGCCGCGGGGATCTCATCTGACCCGTTCTACAATCGCAGCTACTGCTGGATCTCTGGTCATCGGCGGCGGATAACGTGCGAATCGCATGCTTCTTGGCGGTCCGTCGGGTTTACGTTGCGGGAGATGAATCGATCAAGGAAATGTGCCTCAAGGTGGGTCGTTCGCCCTTGGTCGTCTTACGATTCTCATCTGCCTTCTGTGGCGCAGAACATCTACTCTGCGCTTTTACCACCTTTGCGTCTTACTTCGGCTCACACTCTGCCAGCACTCAACCTCATGAAGAACACAGCAGCTGAGCTATACCAGATAGACCCAGAACTTTCATACACGCACGCCTTCGGCTACATCCGTATGTTGGCCGTTCACCTGCGAGGCGTTGTGCGAAGCGGTCAGGCTGACAAGGAAGCCTTCCGAGCCGTCTACAACTGGCAATTCGTGCACTGCCTGGATTTCTGGAGTCTCGTTTTGGCGGGAAGTTGCGACAAGGAAAAGGTGATAGAATCTGGAGGTGTAGCCAGTGCTTTGGAGCCCTTGATATATCCTTTGGTGCAAATCGCCATCGGTGTCATTCGGTAAGTGTTCACTCGAGCCTGAAGTGCCGCAAACTCACTTTTTATCGTCCTCGCCTTGAAGTCTTGTCCCGACATCCCGATGGTTCCCTCTGCGATTCCATGTCTTGCACGCCTTGCTCCGAATTACCGCTCGAACCGGTAACTATGTGCCATTGTCGCCTTTCTTGCTCGAGATTCTAGAATCAGTGGAGTTCAAACGCGCCAAGCCGAAGAACGCTTCCTTGAAGCCACTTGATCTCGAGTACGCAATCAAGGCGCCCGCCAGTTACCCAAAGACCAAGATCTACCAGGAGACATTGGCGGAGGAGCTCGTTTTCCTCTTGGGAGAATTCCACGCCGTGATGAGCACCAACATCGCTTTCCCGGAAATGACGATCCCAGTTGTCTTTATGCTGAAGCGATATCTTAAGAAGGGAGGCGCATCAGGCAAGGTCAACAATCAGCTCAAGACTCTGGTCGACAAGATCGAAGTCACCAGGCAGTGGGTAGAAAAGAAGAGGCGCAGTGTCACTTTTGCGCCCAACGACCGTGCGGAAGTCGAGACATTCTTGGAGGGTGTTCCTGTTACCGAGACGCCAATCGGATCTTGGATGCGTTTGCAGAAGAAGGTTCGCGATCAGAAGCGAAAGGAGATTGAAATGGTCCGTGTTTTGGTAATCTCAGCTAGAATCTCGACTGATGGCATTTGTTCCTTTAGGCCACACGAGAGGAGAACAAGCGAGCGCCTGTCGCCAGCGATGACGACCAATCAGACGAGGATGAAGACGAGGAGGAATACGATATGGAGGACGAAGAGTAGACATTCCCGTCCATGATCCATATGACGTTGTGCCTTCAGATGCATCTGTTATCGTTTTACAACAGTGCGGCTGTCTCGCCGATGATATCCCGGATCGGGTCTTACCAGAATAGAAACCGTATCGTCTCGTCGTTTCTGCCGAAACCTTTCGCCAAGGTCTCTATATTCAATTGCTTCGTTTCGTTGTAAGGGTCTGCTTCGGCCTCTTCCGTAGATACACTTGGCTTGGGGTGTTGTTCCCTCAGCCGAATCTTGAGCTGCATTAATCGCTCTTGCGTCCAGTTGTACCGAGCTGGGAGAGGCAGTGCCGGTATCAGCTGTGGATGCATACTGAGAGCGGTCCGGGCGGGTTGAGAACCACCGCTCGATGGCAAGTCGGACGGGGAGACTGGAGTACCAAACGACGGGGTGAGAGAGATGTCTGACGTTGATGTTGTCGATCGGGTTGCGGATTGGAGGAGAAAGCCATGTAGATCGAGTATCAGGTGTACAATGTCTATCAATTTGCAATTGTCTCGATCAGCGTTCGAAAATGCTGTAGTTCTGAGACGACTTACCATAGATATCATCGATCGAAACACTCAGATCGTGCAACCATGTGTCGTGACTGCCTTGCTGCCATTCACTAAGCACCCCCAAGCAAGCGGCAACATCTTCCGCTATTTCCGTTTCTGCCTCGGGCATTCCAGCCCCTTCGGTTGCAGGAGGCGCAGGCGCATCTGGTGGCGGGGAATGTAGAAGAGCCGTTGCATAGAAGCACGCTATACATATCGCTTGAGGGGTGTAGGATAATGAAGCCGTTGTGCGATATCTGTGGGGCGTTCTGTCAGCCGGCTTTTCCAAAGCGTCATCCTTGACTGACGAATCCATGACCATCTTCCATGATGCGTAGATGAACTTTCTTCGGTCTGATGTTGCCGTGAGCTTTATTCACAACGGAGACAACGGAGACAACGACATGTACTCACATCCCGCTTTTCTCCCAAGCTTAATTATCAGTCCAAAGGCATCCAGTCCCGGTGATCCTCCTCCTTCCGCGCCGACCATCAAGTTGAAACAAAGCGTTTCCAGCACCAACCGCTCTACGCTTAGCATTCTTTTACGCTCGCTCTCCAGTTGCTTTGGATCAAACATAGCTGGGTCGACGGATAAAGCGAGACGTCCCTTGAGCATGTCGGGTTGTCGAATGGCGTAACTTGCTAATATCAGGTCTCTTGGCTTCTTCAGGCAGTCGTGCAATTTTGCAGCTACGTATAGCGTGGAAAGCGAAACTTCCTGTACGCATGTTATGAGACGGTAGAAAGAGAATGAGGCATCCGAATTACGCACGATGTGATTGAACTCCGACATGGGGAAGTATAGATGAAACCGGTGATATAGTGCCTGTCCAGTTGCGATAACTCGCCTTGGACTGCAAGACAACTCTTCAGCGGAAGCTGACGCCGAAAGGAGTGATACACTCACAACCCTATCCGCAGGCCTATCGCGTCTATTAACCCACATGCGAGCTGCTTCGTTCTCTCCGCATTCGTCGTCGATGCTTGTCCCCTCTGCTTCGTAAACAATATTTCGATCTCCTCTTGCGAGAAATAGGCTTTATATGTCTTGGTTATCGGTTTATTCGCTGATACCGGAGGACCTGGAGTTGCCGGCGAGTTCAAATTGCTTGAGAACGACGGCATAGATGGCTGGGCGAATGACGGAGACATCTCGAAAGGGCGAGTGGAGAAAGCTGCGCTGAACGTCGATCTTTTGGCGAACCAATCGCAGGGCAATATGAGACCAACTTTTAGCTGTGCTGAACCCTATACCGAATACTGTGTCGGGAGACAGCTACGCACAAAATTCACGACTGGATACTGCCAGAAGTCAGCGTTTAGGAGGGTCGACGGCAGACACGAGATGTTGCAGCAGCCGATCGCTCCGAGCGGAAGCAATACCGGCCGCCGAAAAACGAAACCCGATCGAAATTCGGAGTCCTGGCCGAGTCCGAGCCTCCTTTTCTGCTTGCACCGCCTGCCACACTCTCCTTTGTCGCTCATTCCTCTGCCAAGTTGCAGAGTCGAGCGTCCAGCACGTCGCCCAAAATACCTTGTCCGAGCCTTCTGTTCAAGGCTACTAGCGCTGCATTCAACCCGCATCAAATCCGTGCAAGTTTGCGCATCACCGCTACATCTCGCTGTCTTCGTACATTCGCAACTCCGAGAACACTCAAAATGGCCGCTCCTGCTGTGGCTGCGAACGCAGAGACGCTTGATCTGAAGAAGGTGAGAAGCTTTACAATCTGTACTGGACGTGAAGTTTATAACGTTGCATCGACTGCTAGACCGGCAAGCGAGACACCATTGTCGAGCTTGAGAAAAAGGCTCAGCAATACTGGGCCGAACAAAAGGTCTTCGAGATCGATGCGCCCGCTCCTCCGGCGGCAACCTATGCCGAGTCTGTGGATCCCGCTACGAGGCCCATGACGGCTTCCGAAATCAGGGCGCAAAATCCGAAATGGCTCGGAACCTTCCCGTACCCATACATGAACGGCAGCTTGCACTTGGGACATGCCTTCTCAATCTCCAAGATTGAGTTTGCCTGTGGCTTCGAGCGAATGTTGGGCAAGAGGGCCTTGTTCCCTCTCGGTTTTCACGTCACCGGTATGCCCATCAAGGTGAGTGATTGGCCGTTTATTCCTAGCGATAGTCTAGACTTATTTTACATGTATTTCATAGTCCTCCGCTGACAAGCTCATCCGGGAGATGGAAATGTTCGGAGAGGACTTCAGCGGCTACCAGGACCCGGAAGTCGTCGAGGAGGCCGCCGAAAGGCTCTCGACGCCGACCGCCCCGCAAAATGAAAAGGACCTCGTTGCCGCTCCTGCCTCCTCTTCGGACCCGTCCAAGGCCAAGAAGGGAAAGCTTGCCGCCAAGTCCACCGGTCTTACATATCAATTCCAGATCATGGAGTTGTTGGGTATTCCTCGGGAGGAGATCAAGAAGTTTGCGGATCCCATTTACTGGACGCAGTATTTCCCTCCCATCGCACAGCAAGACTGTAACGCCATGGGTGCGCGGATCGACTGGAGGAGGTCGTTCGTTACAAGTGAGTCCTAAAGGAGGCAGGAGGCAGAAGGGGAAGGGGGCGTGCACTAACACCAACCTTCGTTAACCAGCCGATATCAACCCTTACTACGACTCCTTTGTCCGATGGCAAATGAACGAGCTCAAGGCTCAAGGCAGGATCAAGTTCGGAGAGCGATACACCATCTATTCGCCGAAGGACGACCAGCCCTGTATGGATCATGACCGTGCCAGCGGAGAAGGCGTCGGTCCCCAGGAATACACCGCTATCAAGATGAAGGTCACCGAGTGGTCCGAGGCTGTCAGCGAGGACATCAAGAAGGCCGTGGCCGGAAAAGAAGTCTTCATGGTTGCCGCGACTTTGCGACCCGAAACCATGTACGGTCAGACCAACTGTTTTGTCGGCACCGCCATCAATTACGGTATCTACCAGGCTTCCGCCACTGAAGCCTACTTGATCACTGAACGAGCCGCCCGAAACATGGCTTTCCAGGGCACCTTTGAAGACAGGGGCAAGTTGAACAAGTTGGCCGAAGTCAAGGGCGCCGACTTGGTCGGTACCAAGGTCAACCCTCCTTTCGGCGTATTGCCCGAGATCTATGTTGTCCCCATGGAGGGAGTCTTGGCCAACAAGGGTACTGGTGTGGTCAGTTGCGTGCCCTCTGACTCCCCGGACGACTACGCTACCACCATGGACCTGCGAAAGAAGGCTGAATACTACAAGATCAAGCCTGAATGGGTTTCCAACGATCCCATCCCTGTACTCAACACCCCGACGTACGGTGATGTGACCGCCGCCGCTTTGGTCGCCAAGCTCAAGATCAACTCCCAGAAGGACAAAGTCCAGCTCGCGGAAGCCAAAGACATCGCCTACAAGGAGGGCTTCAACAACGGTACCATGCTGGTCGGTGACTTCAAGGGCCGACCCGTGCAGGAGGCCAAGCCTTTGGTCAGGAAGCAGTTGATCGACGCCGGTCTTGCGTTCCCTTACGCCGAGCCCGAGAACCAGGTCATGTCTCGAAGCGCCGACGAGTGTGTTGTTGCGCTTTGCGACCAGTGGTACCTCGACTACGGCGTGGAAGACTGGAAAGCGAAGGCAAAGCTGTAAGTCTTACGTGCCTTTGGCTTAGTGCATGATTCTGACTCTCAAGGGGGCCCATCAGCCTTGTCGAGCGTATGAACACGTTCTTCCCTGAAGTCCGACACTCCTTTGATGCCGTTCTGGACTGGCTCAACCAGTGGGCGTGCGCCCGAAGCTACGGCCTCGGCTCAAAGCTCCCCTGGGATCCTCAATTCCTCGTCGAATCGCTCAGTGACTCTACCATCTACATGTCCTACTACACCATCGCCAACTTGCTGCATGAGGGCAGCATCTATGGTGACAAGGTCGGACCTCTCGGCATCACCGCCGATCAGATGACCGACGAGGTTTGGCGCTACATTCTTCAGGACGGACCTTTCCCTGAGGGTCAATCTTTGGAGTTGGAAAAGGCAGCTCAGCTCAAGTACAACTTCCAGTACTTCTACCCCATGGACGTCCGATCATCCGGAAAGGACTTGATTCCCAACCATTTGACTTTCTGTATCTACGTCCACTCCGCTCTATTCAGCGAAGAATACTGGCCCAAGGCGATGCGAGCCAACGGTCACTTGATGTTGAACGGAAAGAAGATGTCCAAGAGTACCGGAAACTTCTTGACGCTCGGAGAGGCCGTCAAGAAGTTTGGAGCGGATGCTACCCGATTGACCCTTGCCGATGCTGGTGACGAGTTGACCGATGCCAAGTGAGTCCGTAATAGCCCTCGAGGAAATAGGCGCTGAAGAACGCCATTCCCGATAGCTTCGAAGAACTCACAGCAAACGCTGCAATCTTGCGACTGCATACTGCTACGGAATGGGCAACTGTAAGCATCTGGACGAGCAAAAGCCGCTCCCGAAGTCCTAACAGCGGTTGGGCAATTTTCTACAGGAAATGAAGGCCGCCCGATCCCGAGGAGAGCTTCGAACCGGTGAATACAACTCGCATGACAAGGCGTTCAAGCTTGAGATGGACCTTCTTAACACCAAGACCAAGAAGGCCTTCGTTGAGTAAGTTAACGATCGTTGCGAGATTTCCGAGACGTGGCTCATCCGTCCCGCCATAGCACTGTCTATAAAGACTCCCTGAAGTACGGTTACTATGAGTACCAGAGTGCTCGTGATTGGTACCGAGAAGTCACCTTGGCCGAGAACGGCGGAGATGGCATGCACGCCGATCTCGTCTTCCACTTCCTCCGCACGAGTGCGTTGATGGCCCAACCGTTCATCCCCCACTATGCCGAGTTCATTTGGCGCGACATCTTGGAGGAAAGCTCTTCCGTTCAAACCGCGCTCTGGCCAGAAGTTGAAGGCAAGATCGATGAAGGTGTCTTAGCCCAGCTGGAGTACATGCGAGGCGTCTTGTCCAACATGCGGTCGACCGAGGCGGCAATGACGAAGAAGAAGGGCAAGGGAAAGACAATTACTTACGATCCTAGCAAGCCGCGTTCTGCCCGTATATTCGTCGCCACTAAGTATCCTTCTTGGCAAGACGGCGCTATCGACGTTCTGCGGGAAGCATACGATGAAGGCAACAAGACCGTAGACGACAAGAAAATCAAGGAAAGTCTTCAGTCCAGCGGTCTCATCAAGGACAAGCGAATCATGCCATTCCTCTCGCTCCTGAAGGTGCGTTGTCTGATAGCACTTATCAGCTTCTCTCATTGACCTGTTCTTGTTATGGACATTACAGCGCAAACTTACCACGACCGGGACCTCGGTATTCTCGCGAGATCTTCCCTACTCAGAGATTGACGCCTTGACCTCTTTGCTGCCGTACATCAAGTCATCGATGAGACTGCAAGACGTCACGGTGGTGTCAGTGGAACATGCGTTGTCTCAGATCGAGAAGAGCGAAGCTCAAGGAGAAGGATGGGATAAGGCGGTCATCGAGCGTGCCGAACCGGAGAGTCCGCAAATTCTGTTCTGGAACTGCTAGGTATAGATTAGCGGATGAGACTATAGAATAGTAGAACATACCGGGATTAATATCGGGATCCAACAGACATCAGTATCTCGGTGATTGCAGCAAGAGGATGTAGGTATACACTCAAGACCCATCTCCGAACGACTGATGAGACGGGCAGATGGACTATTGAGTCCAGCGAAATCCGTCCGCCACGACAACATCCGCAAGCGACGTTGACCGAGGTAAATTTATCTTGCATTCGCCAGATATACCCGCAGGTCTACCCAGACTATTCCAGTTGTCTTAGCATTCTATATGTCTGGATGTCGATAATTAGAATCGAACTCACCTCCTCTGTCGCGGATCATCACCTTCTGCATCTTGGTTGACGTGTTCGTGCCCGATCCAATCATCTCGAGCAGCCTGCACGCGTGAGTCTTTCTCTCGCCCGAAATCGTCAAGCAATACCGCGCGTTCCATTCACCTTCGTGCAACTGGCCTTTTCTGAGCGGAGGATCTACCCGCTCGACCTTAACACAAGTCGGTGTGGTCTTCAATTGTCGAGCGAGCTCTTTGTCCAATTCATCTAGGGGATTCGGAATGAATCCACCAGGACAAGGTGACATCGCACGTTCAACCAAGGTCGTAGACATACTTGATCTCGGTCTCGAAGCTTGCCCTAGCGGTTGCCTAAAGCTGGAAGGCGGTGGCTGCTTTCTCAACGCTTCAGTGCCATTCAAGTGGACCGGGGAACGCTCTCGATGGAGGCCGCCGGATAACGCTCTCTGTGGCGTTGGCGACGAAACTGATCGCGGGAACCCATAAGAGGCTGAAAGTGCCGCCTTGGGTCCCCACGATGTACTTGGCGGCGTGTGCAAGCCGGATTGAGCGTATGTTGCCCAAAGTGCCTCTTTCTGGTCGATTTCTTGCTTACTGGGCAGCGTGGGCACAGGGGGAATATTCGTGGAGTGGCGGAGAGGCCCGCTCACGGATCTGCTGGCGTGATTGGGTGAGCGATTTATGCGACCGAGATCTGCACTCTCGCTTTGTCTTGAAATCGGTCTGACATACGACCCGGTGCTCGAGCGGCTTCGCGCAGGCGTCACATAACGAGATGGATCCCCAGATGTGCTGAACCTGGATGGGGGACGAGGTATGGCACTCGGCGTTACTCAACGGCTATTGGTCTGAACAGTTCCGCAAAGGTCACTTTCCGCAGGGCTCCTCGGGCCGGGCGTTCGCGGCCCGCATCCTTTGACTATGGGAAATGCAACTTCGGGAGCGTTGCCTACCGATGAAGCACGAGTCTGCCTAGGTTCGAAGGGTATGCGAAAATTTGCAGGTAGGTGTTTGGCGACATCAGAGAGGTCCGCAGGTCGCTCTGAAGATGTTCGAGCTTGGACGATGTTGCCAGGATTGGAGAAGTTTCTCGACGCATCAGCCCAAGCCGTTGAAGAGGAGCTATGGCTTTTAGCGCGTGTGGCGGGTCCTTGCGACTTCGAGCGTAGTGTTCCCACTGGTCGACCCGTCGCTTTGTCGAGATCAGTTTTTCCAGAAACAGAAGAAGACAAACGTCGTTGGTCGATAGCCTTCAGATCGGGTTGGCTCGGTGCCTGTATCGTGAGCTCGGATCTTACGGTAGCCGTTTGTAGGAGCTCCAGCAAAGTTGGGATTTGGCCTTCCACGACAGTCATCGCGCTGCACAGATCCGACCAACGGTTCCACAAATCTGCTTGACTGTAATAAGCAAGATGTCGATATCAGTGCGCTTTCAGGTGGATCGATGCGATTGCGCTACCTACATCATGATAGCTTCGCCATTTTGCGTGATGCGGCTTTTAAGCATGTTGTCTATCGACTTGAGTGACCGGAGCACGCTTGGGCAATAGAATCTGGAGAGTAGGTTGCCTCAATCATTCGGAACTTGCGAGATGCAAGAGATCCCATTAGTGACATACTTTTTCTTGTCGCTAAAGTCCTGTACGATGCCTTCTGCCATAAAATTTGAGGCAAAATGTGCCGCATCTTCGTTCGATAGGAGCGCCTATATCGTAACGTATCAGGCGCTGCCGACGCAAGAGGGATCGATTCAGACAACGCTCACTTGGCATTGCCGCAGGACTTTCTCGAGCGAATCCATGGTCTCGGATGCCTGACTACAAGTGCTGTTGAGGTGCAGAGCTTTGAGCCACCAGATTTGGTGTAAATCCAGCCCTTTCAAGACTCACGAGCGCACAACAACCATCCACTCATCTTCTTCCAGCTCCCTCTTCAACAGAGCTGCTGCCTTCCTAACTCCTTCCCATTCCTTTTGCAGTTCTCTCAGCCTCCTCTGTGGTGCAGACGTGCGCAAGAGGCCGTTGTCGCTGTTGGATGCAAAGGTGGACCTGTCGGAGGTGAAATGACGGATACTCGCTTCGATGTTGTCATCCAATTGGCGTAGCATATTGGCCAACTCCTTTCGGGAGGCTGGCCATTGAACTGTTTCAAGACGTTGATAGCTCTGGACGGAATCGACTGAATGCCTCGCTTCCTGAATAACTGGTAAGCGAACGCTTCAGCTAAGGCGGAAGGGCGGCGTCCAAGTCCAGATCGAGAGGCTACAGACTTACGAAATAGCTGAGAATAGAGATCCGCGACCGAGTTGTCCA
The DNA here is from genome assembly GCA_023628115.1 of Naganishia sp. PT2105A-2. Taxonomy (NCBI): domain Eukaryota; kingdom Fungi; phylum Basidiomycota; class Tremellomycetes; order Filobasidiales; family Filobasidiaceae; genus Naganishia; species Naganishia sp. PT2105A-2. The sequence goes on along the minus strand of JAMALG010000047.1, from coordinate 142,576 downwards.
GCCTCGCCACTTCTGCCATGATACCTTGCAGTCCACTTTACAAGGCAGTAACACAATGGAGAATGGTGTCCACGCAAGGTGTGAGGGGAGACCTTGAGGTGTAGTGCGCTGGCATACCTTGTCACGTTAACACTGTTTAGCTGGGATTCCAAGTTCGCGAGGTCTTCCAGATCCACTGAACACTGCAGATCATCTGATGTGCAGATGCCCTGCACATTTGCAGAATAGAAGAATAGATAATCGGCTCTTCAGCGAACCTGTAACATTCATTAGCCGATCCGCCAAACTCACTAAGTCAAGCGATGCTCTGACATTCATGGCTTGCATACGACGCGATGCGGGATGCGGCTGAGTCAACGTTAACGTTGGTGTCTTTGCGACAGGCATCCCCTAGTAGTCAAGTTTGGACGAGAAAGATGATACAGATTGAGACTACAAGGCTCGAAGCCAGTGAGGATCGATCTCGATCGTTGTATCGAAGAGGACGGACAATAGAAAATCCCGAATGATTGATGGAAGCCCCTTTCTCCTTTTTCTTGTGTTTCAAGTGCGCCGGATACGCCCGTCCAGTCACAAATCACACCGCTACACACATCTCACAGTCAAAAGTCGCAAGTCCGCTGATGTGCACTCCGGAAACTCATACAGGGAAATACATTATAATACGACAGGGAACGGAGCAAAGAAATGGTATGTCTGGATACAAAGAAGGTTGTTGGTCATGATATGCTTGACTCTGCCTTGATACTGAGTGTCTATTTTCCCTTTGAGCAGGGAACAGTCTACTATATATTGTCCATTCGAATCCTCAATCCCCCTCGCCGTCCTGCCTTCCTGTCTCTCAACGGATGCGGTCAGCGGAAGATCTTGTTCTCCAGCTAGACGGCGGTACTGCAGCGGCACTAGGGGAGGCCGAACTGTATATCGAGGCCCTGGGTTTTTCGTTATCCGGCCCTTTCGTGGGTACCATGGACTGGGGTATCGGTCGACGTAAAGGTGCCGGAAGAGGCCGTTGCGAGGCAGACTGATTGTGACGTGTCGCGCGGAGAGAACCGTTCGAGTGTTCTGCCACCAACTTGTCGAGAGATGGCGAAGATCGGGAACGATTAGGCCGCACGTTGTCGTTCGTCGTCGCACCAGTCTCGTGCGTCTCGCCGTATACCGAAGCAGCAGGTCGATTATTCGATTGTCGTACTTCAGGTGTTGATGTCGCGTTTCCACCGTAGACGGACCCCGCATGACTGTAAGCGGAGTGCATGGGGAAGAAACCGGGCATTCCCATCGGATAGCCATTATTGTCAGAGGGCATCTGGAACATGGGATTCATGCTTCCTCCTGTAGTCGATCCCAAGCCGGTCATGCTCGAACCTCTCTCCCAAGCGTCTTCGGCGGCTTGCATGGCGGCCGCGACCATCGATGCCTGATACTGTTGCTTGGCGAGCGCAATGCTAGTGGATCGAGCTTAGTATTTGAATGCGATACTTAGTGGCCCTGCTACTCACGCTTGTTGCTGCATCTGCATCATGCCTGGGTTCATCTGAGCAATCTGCGCCATTTGAGCCATCTGCATCTGCAACATGTACATCTGCTGGGTCGGATCCATGAATGGCGCATTCGACATGCCAAAGTACGGATTAAAGGCGGGCTGCATGTGTCCGGACTGGGCTGCTTGGGCTTGCATCTGCCGCAGGTATATGTCAGGGCTCTGGGCATTGCCAACCTCTTCCTCCACAATCCCGTTTGCGGCTTGCCCGATCTGCAAAAACAGTGAGTCCACAGATTCAAGCTCTCGTATTCTAGAATGACTTACCTCGGTAGCTTTTCGCGCTTCCTCCCGTCTGCGTTCATTCGTTTTCTTGCCCGATTCCTCTTCAGCATTCCTCGAGCTTTGCCCACGTTCATTCTCGGCAAAGCTGACCCTTCGAGGATTGTTGGTTGCCTGCGCCGATGAGAAAGAAGATCGAGCGCTCTGAACAGTCACGGGATTGCCAAGTATCAAAGAGGACTCCCTCGGCGTGACCGGCAGACCGCCACTCGAAGTATCGCCTGTCGTCGCTCCGGACTGAGAAGAAGCAGGGGAGTCCCGATTACGCAGTCCTGCTGTAACCAATGACGTTGCCGGCCGCAAGCCAGGACTTTCGAGAGGCACCCGCGCAGATACTGGTGAAGCAGGTAATGCTGAGGGAAGGACCGGAGGGGTGAAGAGGGAGCAGCCTGATCTGACATAGGGCACCGAAGCAGCGGAAGGTAAACTGAGGTTACTGTTCGATCGGGAAGACTTGGCAGGCGGCGAGGCCGAAGAAGACGGCTTGCTTCTAGTATTCGGCACGGTCAAGGACGAGCCAGACGCCAAAGAGGCTGAGGAATGCTTGTGCTTGATGGCCGTCAAAGGCTCGTCCTCGCTGCTGTCCGACGAATCGCTGTCGTCGTCCGCGATTGCATTGGAGAGACCTCTCGAGTGATTCGACATTCTCGCTTGCTGGAAAGACGAAGGCTGCGGCCCGCGACTGCTATTGAATGATGACGCACGAGATCCGTGGCTGGATCCACGACTCCCTGCAAGGCTTGGTCGCCTCGGCGTTTCTTCCTCTTCAGCACCGAAAGCCTCAGACGGTGCTGGAGGTCGACGCAATCCAGAAGGAAGGTTTGGTACCTTGAAGGAAGCTTGTGGTAGCTTTGACGCGCTTGCTGTTCTGGCTTTTCTCGGGACTTTTCTTTCCTTGTCGCTGTCTTCATCAGACGATGAAGCATCCCACCCTGTACGCGCCTTTTGACGGTTGGCGCTAAGCGTTGAAGTACTTCGCTGCTGGGTAATCGGGCGCTGTACGACGGTCGCTTGAGCGGACGATGGCCTCGGTATCGAAGCTCGCATCTTCGGTGTCTCCGGGGAAGGTGTCTGTGGGACCGGAGGGATTTCACACTCTAGAGGAGACGCGACCGGCATGTTGGCAACTGGTGGAGTCGAGACCGCAAGTCCTGCAAGACGTTCGTGAAGTGACGTCCTGCCGTGACCTATGTCGGTTGCCGTCCGCTTTCCTTTACTGATTTCAGCAGCGAGATCCTGTATACCCGAGGTCGACCGGGAACGATCGTGACCGAAGGGTCGCACACTTGGCTGTGACGAAAGCATGCTTCCGCTATGAACATTAATTTGATGGTTTTGGTCAAATACGCTGACGGCTCTACGGCCTTGTACAGCGAAACCAGGAGGTCTTCGAGGCGGATGCGCGAGAATTCCAGGAGCAACAGGGTGACCGAGTAATTGTCGTCCCGCGCTCGGTTCCTGAGACCGCTCGGACGAAGATTGTAACATAGGAATCGCTTCCAGCGCGGAAGTGGACAATGATCGACTCATCGCCCGAGCGAGTGACTGGTCGTTCTTGTCCGCGTTGTCACCTTGGCGATTGGGTGCCAAAACTTCCTCATCGCTCGTATCCGAATCCATGTCTGCCGTCTTCTTTTTCCGTGGCGAAATCAAGACTTCGACTCCCGAGCTGTCGCTTCTGACCCGGTGATGACCTTGATTCTTGTACGAAACCGGTTCAGTGACTTCCGCGGAGAATGCGTCGATTCCGTTGGCGCTCATTCCGCTATAGCGGCGCGTCTGCTTGAACCGTTGAACGCTGACCTGCCGGGGATCCTGCTCAGGAGTAATAGATCCCGCCACAGATGGCGGTCGGCCCAGGCCTTGGAGACTGAGTCGCTGCTGTGACCCTGTCTCGGTAGGAGCAGAAGAGGTAGTGCCGCCACGCAAATCCGGTCGCTGCGGAATCACAGGGTCGCTCTCGCTGCGAGGGGGATCCGTTGCATGCGGTGAATGCGGATCCTCATGCTCGAATTGCACTTCCCAAGGCGGGATTCCGGAGCCCGAAGAGACGTGGCGAAATGCTCGAACCTTGAATGAACCGTCATCCTCGCCGGATTTCCCTTTTGATTTCCCCTTCTCTTTGCTCTTTGACTTGACCATCGGCGCCGAACCCTGCTCATTTGGTCCCATACCGGCCAAAAAGTTGGGGGACTTGGACCGCGATCGATTCAGCCAGGGAAAGACACTCTGGTTCGAGGCGCCCTTTGAGTGGGCACTAGGCGGTTCCGTCGGTGACAGGAAGCTGTTTGAGCGTTTAGAGCCGGTCAAATTGCCGGCGGACGCCTCGGCCAACACGGCGGGATTTACCGAGAGTGAAGGACGCGGAGTAGCACTTCCGGACGAAGTCGAGGCGGACGATTGTGTCTGATACGCTTCCGAAGCGGAAGGGGACACAGTAAAAGTACTCGATTGCCGAGGCCTTGCGTTCGGCGCCTCGGGTAGCGGACGATGTCGCGATGTCTCCATAGAACTGCGGTATTGCTGCACCGGCGGTCCGCTTATTCGAGAAGCATTAGAAGGCGAATGCAACCGCTCATGCGAACCCTCCAGATGATTGGCCAATACCTCCTCTCCCTGATTACTCCAGCTCATACCAGAATTCGTCCGCGCCCGCTCGTTCGGATACTGATCTCTCGGCAGCGGCAGCTGTCTGCCATCGTTTGACGGAAATTGCACAAGATTGTCTGAACGCGATTGACTGGATTCGAGATTGAGGTCAGGCAGAACGTATTTCGAAAACGGTCGGGGATTGCTTGCTTGCTGCGGTCCCGCTTGCCGCGGGCTCGTTGGCGATGGCGCATCGGCGAGAGGATAAGGATCCATATAGGACAGCCTGGAGTTTTGCTGCGCTTGATCATTAAAAGCCACAGGCGTACGTGGCGAGGAAAATCGACTGCTCGACGCCGATCTCGGCGGTGGAGGCGCCTGAGAGGGTGTCGACTCATAGGGGATCGTTTTGATGGCGAGTTGAGATCGTGCTCGACCGTCTTTCTTACCGAGGAAACCTGATGACGATCTGATGGAGGACGAAGAGACCGATCGTGATTCCTTCCCTATGCGCGGCGGGGGCGTCAAGCTTGCTTCGTGCGGATCTACACTGGGGGAAAACGAGTTGGAACGATTTGCCTGCTCGCTTCCCGCATTTGACTTGGACGACCGGAAAAGCTTGAGGAGACCCATGATCGCGACGGTGTATTACAGGGCTCCTGCTGAATGATCGAGGGCAGAAGGTAAAAGGAAAGAGGTAAGTGCACTGATGTGAGGATCAATATAGTGCAGCACTCACCAACGGAATCCCTGGCGCGTTCAAACGACCCACGACAGCTCGGACGACAGACGGCCTTGGACTGCCTTTGGCACCGATCAGACGCCAACGAGATGGTCCCCTTTGTCAGGCTGACAGTACGAAGATGATGCTGTTGTCGAGGGAGCTCGATGTGGCCAGCGGAAGCTGACGATTTTTATGGCGATGCTGCGATCTTGAGCGTTGCACGCCCGTGTCTCACAACGCGTCCTCGTTCCAGTGGTCGTTGACCTCTAGGTAGCGGCCGCCTCGAGATTCGTATGTTCAAGGTGAGTTGGGAGATCGAGCAGGGATTCGCCTGACGCGCACCGACGTCTGATGTTCGAACCCGGCTTCATAGCCAGTGAGAAAGTGATCAATCAGCGCGGAGACCCCTGGCCTTGAGTAGCTCGTTGAATGCGGTACATCGTTCGTATTGCATCCGCTCGCTTACCGCAACCCGCCAGCAACGCGAAGATCTGCGATCAGTTTCCGGAATGTACTCCAGAGCTTACTCGAGCGACTACATGTAATATACTCGAGCCGCTACTTGCGGTACTTGAGCTTACTATTCACATCGTAGAGCTTGTCCGAGCTCGAGACCTTTGTGAGGGATGTGAGGGAGGTCTTCGAGAAAGCTACTTAGCTAGCTAGGCGGCGTGTGAGCGCATCGAGTTTCGGGCACAGTAGGCAAAACAGCAGATCTGGTTGACTGTCTGATTCTACTGATCATGTCGTTATACTCCTCTTCAGGCGCCGGGGTCCCTGACTGACACGAATATTGCGTAATCGATATCCAACACTCTTCAAGTCTGATACGAGCGTGTATGACTGCTCAAAAGCTGACGGCTATCATCAGCCCATCTCGACTACATGTCAAAATGATGTCGGTGGCGTACTGTCGCCATGAATTCATTATGTAGGACATCGCCGCAATCCCGTTTTTAGTTTCGATAATTACTCATCTAGCTATTCCTCAGCTCCATCCACACTGTGCATCCACCAGGCATCAGACGAGAGAACCGGTACGATTCAGTATTCGTCACCCCGGTTCGCTCACGTAGAGTACCAGTACGTACGTACTCTGGCTGCTCACGTTTCATCCGGAAATATCCGAATTCTAACTAGCTGTGGACCTCGATGAGGCGGTGGGTCATGGGAGGTCATACTCAAATCAGCTTTGGGAGAAGCGTTATGCTGAGTGAAATGCCTGAATGCAAGCAGCTATACGAGCTCTACTGAGGCATATAGCTAGGCATATTGACCTGGCATGTACCGTTTCCCAAGGGACGATGGAGTCCGGCACTTTGAATGAGCTACTCATTGCCTCCCATAATCCCTCCGCTCGAGCGCAAATATGAGGTAACGTGCTACCATGGGTTCATTTTGTTACGGGCTACCCTGTACCAATGTAACATCTCGAATGAATGAACAGCTGATCAATGTTCACGTCATCTGGAGGAACGCTCGAGCGAATGCTGACCATCCCCTGATGGACGCTGAAGCGAGTTCCGATCCGTCTCCCTCGGATCCAGAGTCATCCTCTCTGGAGCTTCCGCTTCCTACATCGTCATCACCTTCTTCATACTCCCATTCCTCTCCGAATTCGCAGACACAATTCTCCTCTCCTTCATCGCAATCATCCCCCACAGACCGACACTTTGGGTCGACCTTACCGCCGACAGGCAGCGGATGACAGCAGGCATAGTAGGTAGGATCGCTTTGATGTGCCATGCACTAGAGTGAAGCAGACTGTCAAGTATTGCAGGAGGGAACGATGCATACTCCGGCTTACAGCGGAGCCTTCATAACGTGCTTGGAACACCTCAAAGTCCTCTAGGAACGTATCATTGGACAGCCTCTGGGCTGCGACGGAGATGGCCAACAGACCGACGGCCAGCGCGGCCAGCAAAACGGAGCGATGCAGCATGGCGGATGATCCAGTGTCAAATTGGATTGCGGTAACGTTGATTAATCGAGCGTGTCAACACTGTTGGTCGGCCGCAGATTCCTATGTACGCCATGAACATTGCATACTCAAAGGAATACTCAGGCTCAGCTCGTTTACTGCCAAAGATTCAAAGGGAGTCAGATTGACAAAGGGGTGTGGTGCTTTGATGGAGCCAGGACTGCGGCTACCAAGACGACAAGTATCCGATATACTACATGGAGAGCATGTTCTCCTTATCGAAGGCCTCACAAGCAGGCGCTATGGAATGGGACCCACTGCCCCTGCAGGTCGTCATCCGCCTCAGGCACATCCCCATTCAGTGTGCGCTGGGCGTGATTGTCTGCATCTGGCACCACATTGTCTTTGCCAGACTGCGTACCATCTTCGGTACCGGACACCTTGGTAGCCGGCAAAAACGCCCGTTTGACAGGAGGCACACCTCGCTTCAGCAAAGAGGAGCACAAGCAGCAATTCTCTTGCATAATAGAAGAGTAGGAAGGCAGTCGATGCTAAGGCACGGGCCATCAGTATGCAGGCCTACGCAAAGAACCATAAACCCACCAGCATCTCTGCCAGCGAGAGCTCCAGGTGATTTAGGTGCACGCATAAGTCTTGTATCCACCTGAAGTCCGACAAATCATTCTGAGCCTTGTTCTGCAGAAAGGTCAATATACGAATCCGACTAGCTGGCATGCGATACTTACAGTTTCAACCTCGCTGAATAAATGAAACCGCGTTGCAATCATCGCATCCCCTTCTTCATCCTCGTCAGAATTCTTTTCGTCTTCCTGTGCGGCGTTACGTTTTAGCCGTTTCGCCGAAGCCATATCATCCCCTCGTTCCCGATTGTAGTATCGTCCTTCATATCGCCTCTTTCGCCGCGCAAAGCAAATGTATCCCCAGAGACCGGTTGGCGGTCCCATGTTGACTTTGAGATATACCGTCAAGCGTTTCGTGTCCTTCCCGCTGGAATTCGAAGTCAACGTTGGCTGTCCCGCATTCAAGGACTCTTGCCAGTCTGCGATCTCGAGATTGACCGCCGTTTCGGGACCTTCCATAACTTTCGATTTTCCAAACCGATCGAGCGTAGTTTGGAGATGGACCTTGTCAGACCAAGCGTCTCGACTTCGTACTTCATACCGGAATTTGGATGGAACAGCCGGCACCATAATTAGCTTCGGTTTCACGTTGAGCCCCGTATTGAGCAAGCGGCTCTCCTGTTCCTGGACTTGTCGAATGCGTTTTCTGTCACGAAGGGGAGTCTTGAAGAGCGAGCTCGGCAGAGGTGGCAAGGTGTTCTTTTCGAGAATCGATTGAGGAGAGCAGGCAAATGCCACTGATAATGAGGTGATGATATCAGTGCTGATTGAGGGGAAATCGCGAGAAGACATACAGTTATCTATACTCTTGATATTACTCTGCAGATCCGCTAATATGCCCAAGAACGCAGAACCGTTCTGGCTCAGCACCGTAGGGTCGAGATTGAAGGCCTGTTCCGCCGAGGGCAGGACCGCGAGCGAAGACAAGAGATTGCTGATGGGATTGTCGACCTTGGGATCCAGTTGATCGTCGGCCGTTCCAACTTTTATATCTTGATTCATGCTCATGGCGCCTCCGACCTTCCGATCCTGAGACCAAGCGGTGGGTCTTGAGAAGGCTGAAAGTACTCTTTTGAAGAGAATCGGCAGTGCAGAATGACACCGTTGGGATGGACGTCAACGATGTACAGTCAACGCTCGACACGGTCGTTCCGCTTGACAGGCATAAGCCGCGACTTGATTTTCCAGCAACGTCTTCTTGATGGTCTCTCAGAGACGTGCGACGATCCCGCTGCCAACTCCACCGTTATTTCACACACATGAAATCGACAAAGAGCGACAATGTAACGGCTGGAAGTCATGCAAGCTAGACAACTGCAAGTCTGCGTCTCATCATCTCGATCGCTCGGAGAGCTCTCCGGAGCGACCATCCCGCTCCGCCCAGCTCAGCTCCCTGGCCCCGTGTTCTCGAGGGACACGAGAAGCTTTCGCGATGACAAGCGAGCGAGCTTGACGACCTTGACAGCTGCTGACAGTGGTGTTGGTTCACACCCGGTCCGCATCTTGCCATCCGATGAACTGCTTGACAGGGCGGCTTGCTTCTCTTTCATACACTGGATCCCCACATTGGATCCCCACATTCAAGAGTTCTTGGATTGCTTCTGAATCAAGAGGACATCGGACGGAGCAAAGCTGCCGAGTAGCATCAACGAAGAGCTTCATTTGGTATAGGACAACTGTAATACAACTGAAAACTGATGGGAGGCAACGTGTACAACTGTTCAGATGAAAACCACGGTGAGTTCATAGGCCCGCATTGTCGGGACTCTCGAGTGCGTTCAGAAGCAGTTCGAGGCCGTTGCGGTACCCGGGGCGATCTAAAGGCGAACGCGATGTTCGCGCTCGCTTCTGGGAGCCTTCTGCTTGTACACTCATTCGGGACATAGGTCGTTCTCCTCGTGAGGCGTAAGAAGATCCATCCGTCGACGGTGATGGTAGGCGTTGCTTGTCTCGTGACTGGTAGTAGACAGGTCCCGAGGGTTTGGCAATCGGCTCACTTTCGGTTGTGTATGCCCGCTTCCTGGATGTGATGGAGGAAAGCGGAGGCAGCTCGGGTCGTTCGGTATCGGAGGCCGATGACGATTCGCGAGGTCGAAGAGAAAGGCGCTCGGAGACGCCAGACGCAGAAGCGACCGACGAGAAGGAAGACAGGCGGTCCAGCGGCGGCGAGACTTGTTCGTGCACGGCTGACGGTACCTCTGGCCTGAGCTTCATGGAGGGAAGGACGTTGCTTGTGTTTGTCGGCGATGTCGAGCGCTGACGGTTCCGTAACCCCGGTAGGGCATGGATCGGGCGTGCAGCGGTGGGCGGACCGGATACGGGCACCATACCCATGCGATGTGCATGCATTTGCAGCAAAGTGATTCTGATCTCGAGGATCCTGGCGATGCGCTAATGGAATTCTGTGAGTCGGTGAATAAGAAGCTAGCTGGGTAAGACTCACGTCTTCTTCAGCTTGTTTGGCGACCAACACTGCCTTCAATGTCTCGACATCTCCTCGTCCTTCCCTTCGATATGCTTCAATGATTTGCGTAAAGGTGGCGGGAGGAGACGGCTGGAGAAGACCAGTAAGTAAGAGGGTCGATGATGATGACCTGATGACTTACCAGCTGTTCATCGAGGAGGTCGGCGAAAGACACCAGCTTCATATTGCTAGACATGGAGACTGGGGACTCCTTGCGGCTATAGCAGACTTCGCTCGTAGACGCAGGGGGCGATAGCGGAGGATACTGAAGGGTGTTGGATGGCTGACCGTGCATAATGGTGGTTGAGGAGGATTTGAACAGGGTAATGTCGACAATCGAGAAAGATGGAATGCGAAGGGACACGCAAATCGTGGAGACGACGGGGATCATCAAATAGCGGGTATACATATACAACTCACGAAACAGCCTCCTCGAACACAATGCTGTTCTCCCCGACGCTTAACCTCGCCCTTGGCTCTTGGAACAGCTTGCACCATTGCAGGTGAGCTTGCAGGTGTTGTACGGATTCGTATCTTCGCCAAGCCAAGTGTTTCTTTTCTTGGCCCACTTGTCGAAGTCGAGCAACTCTGGATGACTTTGCAACCGGAGCTCCCACCGGGCAATTCGGCTACGACACGATGGCGGAAGCTGTTCGATTATCAATCGGCGCAGTCGCGAAAGCTTTCTCGAAGCTCGCGCGGGCAATTGACAAGGCCAATCTTCCCTGGTGCCCCCAGCAACAATTCTCCAAGCCAAGGCCAAACATTTGGCTAGACAATTGGCAAGCTTCGAATTCGAAAGAATTGCTTGAAGGAATTCAAGAGCTTGCTCGAGGCAGGCGGCAGCGGGGAGGTAGTGGGGAGGGTGCGCTCAGACGCTCATATGGATGGACAACGTTCATGTGGTCATCTTAGCATTGACTGAGAGTACGTTTGAAGCCTGAAGGTCCGTAAGATTCCGGGTTGACAGCGCATATATTGATGAGGTAGGTAAGCTGGTCGGTATCGAGCCGCGAGCTGATTATTCGAAAGTGAGGTCGATCACGGGCGTCCCCGCTACGGTTCCCACTCGATGAGGCTGCACATGCCGCGCCGCAATGACGGGCAAGGAGATGATCTCCTCCCAGAAGAGCCATGCAAAGCTGAGCAGACGTCTAAGCAGGTCAAAGTCAGCGACTGAGATACCAATATGCGACTACAGATACTGACTTTTTGTTGACATCTTGTATATCAACAAGGGCCTCTTCGACGTTGATGAAACTCTGACCGTTCTCATCTTCCATATCGTCGGTCAAATGCTGATGTGCATGGTAATACGTTATTTGATATACTGCAACGGCCAACATCTGAGTAGACGTAATCTTGCCACCGAGCGGTACCGAATTGTAAGCGCGACGTCGCGTGCCGACTTCCCGTTCAAACTCTCGCAGAATAGATTGTTTCGCTTCCTTGACAATGATCTCGAATGCTTCCTTGACGGGATCCTTGAGATCGTGATCCTTGATCTTGCGTCTCTTGAGATTCTTCAAAACGATACCGGAAAAGGCCTCGGCTTCGGACAGGCGGTACCGCAAAAGCAATTGCCACACTTCGGTGTCATAGGCGACCTTGGCTTTGGCGACAATCTTGAGGATCGGCAGCGGAATGGTAGGCTTTGTGAGCAGGTAGTCGACACCTTGCTCTATTTCCTCTTGCGTGAGCTCTTCAAATGTCGGTTCCGGGTCTACGATGCGGAACAGCTTGCCCAAAACTTTTTGCGATTCGTACGACCGGTCGGGTTTGCCCATAAAGTCTGGCCATTTGAAGGCCCGCAAGTCCATCGGAAGGTCGGCTGGCACTCCCGTCTTTGCAAAGTCGACCGCCACACTGTGGAGACGGGCGAGCTCGCTGCATTCCCACGAGAACGGACTTTTCAAATCGGTCCAAGCGAGATGATTGTTCGCAATCTGGCCCAGCATGTCGTTTTTGAGGTGATTGACAAAATTTTCCTTGATAAAAGGCAAAGAAACGCGATCCACGCGTGCTGGATCGGGCGGTGTATAGTCCATGGGAACGGCATTCTCCTTAATTAACAATTTCGGATCCCAGATGAGGCTATAATCGTCGCCATCGAGGTCCCCTCCGCCTAGTTGATTGGGAAGATCCCGGGCGCCCTGGACGTTGAAAATGATGACATTTCGCAGATGGTGAAAGGCAGGATTGTCAACCGCTTTCACTCTTCGGATATCGCCAGCGTGCATGGCTGGAGCTCGGCAAATGATACAGTCGCCCACAACGATTTGCGGAACCGAATTGACCTTCTCGGTGTCCTGCCATTGGCAAAAGACCTCTCCCTCTTTGAGAATGCCGTATTCGTCAGGAATGCCTGTGATTGCGCTCAGCGCAGAATATGTTTGTGCTGCAGCCCGACTTACCCATCAAGAAGACACCCATGCCGACCGATAGGCGAGCACGCCACTTCAAGTCGAACAGCGACCGAACTTCTAGAACCCTCAACAAGCCTTGAATACAGGCATCTTTGCCGAATCCAGCTTGCACCAGTGGTTTCACAGGGAACTGAGCACCCGATTAGATTAGTACATCGAGATGCCCACAGCCCGACTTACGTGACACATTGTTTGAACAAGTTTCAAGTCGATCTTTGCATTGTAGGTATTACTCGCGAATCGCTGAGGCAGTCCTCGAATCTGCTTGACCTCCGTATTGAACATGCCAATGAAGGTTTCGTCGGGAATACCGAGGGCGGAAAGCAAAGCGATGTATTGCCGATTCAATGTGGCCTTGTTGTAGATTGCAGACTATACTCGTTCCAGTTAGCCGCGCTCACGAAATGAGGAACGACAAACTTACCCGCACTACACAAAATTCGGTCCTATCCGACTTGTACTTGATCATCGAATCCCGCAGCTGATATGAGAATCCAGACAGTCGCTTCGAAACAGCGAGAATGCCCTTTGCCCCGCCGATTCGGACCTGTATAGCAGACGGATGCGCTTCGTGTCCGGAGCCCTTAATACCGAGGACCCTGGCCGTAGCGGCTGCGATTTCTGCCGAACACAGACCTGCTCCGTCCGTGAAGGTGTATTGCCCGACCTTGATATCTTCGGCATTAGGTAGCCGCTTCAGTTCCATCCCTCTCAGTTCTCTGGTTGTACTGAAAGGGATACCCATTCGCGAAGCATACTTGGCGACAATGGTCTCCTCGATATTGCCCATCCATAGGCGAATATGTTTGGCTGAGAGCTCAGTTCCATGGGAAGACACATACCAGCAACCATGTTCTCGCATCTGCGACGCACTAGCAGCCAAGAACTCGAACTGTCGCCCTGCGAGGAAGAGGCCGTGGCCCAGAACCCGACGAATGCGAGCCAGAGTGCCGACAAAGTCGTTGATGGTGTCGGCAGCACGCACGCTGGGATTGATCTAAGCTTGTAACTGAGTGCGAGCAAAGGATAGGTTAGATAAAGGCGTACCTGTAATCTGTCATCCTCATCCGTCATGGTCACTCGAATGAAACACTCGGCATTCTTGAAAGCGCGGAGCACGCTGTTTCCTGTCTCGGGCTCCGGAGGAAACATCAAGATCCGCGACGGCGTCACGTAAACTCGGCGGATCCGAACGATATGAGGAGGGTCTTCTACAATGCTGGTGGATTTGACGACGTGTGCTCTCTCTGTACCAAATCGAATCAGTGGACGCCGATCATCGCGGACGCCACTCAACACTTACTTTTCACATACATATTGATGTCCTTAATTCTTTCCTCATTGAACATGGCGGTCAATACCCTCTCCTGAAACTTGCGCTGCGCTTCAGCTTCGTCCGCATCGTTGTGTCCACTGGGGTTTGATGGGCAATGTTCTTGCAATGCCTGAAGCAGCATATGTATCTCGAAGGGAAGAATAATACCATGACTGACAAGGCCCTCAATGAGCCAGCGCTTCGAAAAAATCTGATCACGAAGCAAGTTTGAGAGCTTTGCAGCAAGTTTTGCCATGTTTGCCGGCCGCGGAGCGTTCGATATATCCGGGATTCCGCCAGGCAGGGCCGGCATCTGGTACGACTTGAGATACTTTCGCTGCGTGTTTTCTGATCTCTGTGAAATGATGTTGGGATCCTGTCGTTGCGCTCCATTGAAGCCCGCTATACGCAAGTCCGGCCGACTGGCGACAGAGTAGATACGAAGTCGCTGTAGCAATCTGGTCAAGAGGCTGTATTGATTCGGTGTGAGGTATAGGGTGAATCGCCAGGTCAAGTATTGAGAGATCTACAGGAAAGGTGAATGGACCGAATCGGCATGACGGGCAATTCGACTAACCTTGAAGGTATCCTGCTCCGCCCAAACCGATATGGCGCCGGCATCCGCTTCTTCACATTCTCTCTTTCCATCGAGGTCACAATCGACGAAGTCCCAGCTCGTCGCCTGACGTTTTCGAATTCTGCGTTTTCCATCATCGACATGCATCTTGTACCCGCTCTTGTTTGTGATCGGCACTTGAAACCGGGGAGGTCGACGCAAGGAAATGGTCAAGACTACTCGTGATGTTACCGTCGGTATCAACTCTGTGACCGGTGAAGGCGAGCGTCTGTCGTCTTCCGAGGAGTCAGAGTCCACAGAGTATGGCGACATGGCACGACTAGCGGTCCGAGTACCTCGTCTCCGAGTCGAGCCGGTAGTGTACCCATAGGGGTCGTCTGGTGGTGGTGCATTTCGCCAGAATGTAGTGGTCTTTTCGTCCTTGATGCATGCAATTCCGCGAGACATGATATCTGTCATCTCGACCTGAGCCGTGATGTATTGTGCATGCTTTGGCGCTGTGGCGTATGGAAAGGTGTGAGGATGCTTGATGGACGGCTGCTTCCCCTCCGGCAACGCTTGAATGTCAAAGTGGAAGCGTGCGCGATCCTTGTCGAATCTGATACTGGAGCGCTTGAGTTCTGTTGGATAAGAGATGCCCTAGTCGAGAAGGGGTCTTTAGCCGGTCCGATATCTGCGTGGAATACCCTTTCTTACCTCGTAGAACTTCAAGTGCGCTCCATCCATGCTGCCCATCGCAACCTCCGCGACTTCGAAGCGATACTTGTGGTTGTCATTGTTGAAGGGATTCTCCTGATCACCAATATCAACGTTGTGACTGTCCGCATACCGGGACCCCGGTTTGTGGGCCATGTCAATTCACGCTTTCGCAACTTCTCCTTTCGACCACGTCGCTGGTTTCCAACGATGGGAGAACGAACCGCACCTGCGGCGTTGATAGCGCTGGGGAGGAGATATGTCAGACCTTCCAGTATCTGGCATACGAGCTCGCTCACGTACAAGGGGAATCGTTTAGGGCTACGCGATCATCAGACGCTGCAGAAGGACACAGTTTGGGTCAATTCGTGCGCGGTGAGATGTGTGATATCCTGGGTTCGATCACGATTCGGGGCGACGTTCGGGACTTCTTATGGCCGTGTTGATGGATGGTGCCGAGAAAGGAATGAACATCGCTTCACCAACACCTTCACCTCCTATCCTCGGCCATTCAGTTCATCAACCGTCTGCATCTCGACAACCTCGGCCGCAGCTTCGGGCTTGCGGATCCAAAAAATGTCTGATAGCAGCAATCGATATCAATGTTGACGAAGTCGATGGAGATGAGGGATATTGACGGCGCGGCGCATGCTTGCGTTGGTTCACAAAGTCAGCATCACACTCGGCGAGCTGGGGCAAGACTCATCGACGCTGAGTTAGCCATGCCTCCCACCCCGGGAGCGGAAACACCGCCAATCTTCTTTCGTCAATCACGCATTCAAATCCCCTCGGTTCTCCCTTCCCTCTTGCAAACGGAACTGCTCTTCCTCGACCGGCTGCTGCGCAAGAATAAACCGCAACATCGCTCGTCAGTTTTCTTCCAGAAATCAACACATGTCCTTCGGCTGGCGAAACGACTGGCGGCGGTGATTGACGAGGTCGTCAAGGTAAATGAGACAGGCTCTGCCTCTGTGGCGGAAACGCTGGGACGGGCCGTTTTCGCGAATGGTGACAAGATTATAAGGGAAAGTCGCGGAGCGGGGAAGGTAGAACGCCATTACAAGACACTGGTAGAATTGGTGGACAAAGTAAGCTGTCTTTGAGCAGCATTAGCTCGAAACCACCCCTGACTCACTTCTTTCCCAAGTCGATACCAGCCATCAGCAAGGCTTCGGAGTAAGCACATGCTATCATTACGTGATGGAATTGCGCTTGACTGACTGCCTTCCCCAGCGTACTCGAGAAGATGATCAATCATCTACATTTCTTGCCACTCATAACCACACTACTCGCCATTACTTCACGGATATTCATCATCACTATCGACGTCGGCGCCTATCTCCTGCAGTATCGCGACGTTACACAGGTTGCCACTGGCTCGGGCTCTTCGACACCCATTCCAAGCGCCAAAGACAAGGACAAGGTGTCCTTCAGGTTTGAGGAGGTTGTAGACATGGTGGTTCGCGGGAAAATGACGAATGGCCGGGTCACAACCGCGCAGGAACAGCTTTGCTCGAGGCTCGAAACTATAACTCAACAAGCATCACAGAAAAAAGGAAAGGCGAAATCCACGCCGCCCATCGAGGGAGACAGCCCCGTTATGCTAGAGATGGAGGGGGAAGATTTCGGCGAGGCTGTCGGGGAACCGATTGCTCGGGCCTCGCCGCGGCCTGCGGTACGTAAAGACGCTCTCGTGCGGACAGCACCTATCGTCATCGACACGCCTTCGAGTCCGGATGACCCTTGCCCAGTGCCTTCATTCACCTCTGCTCCGCCTCTCCCGAGCTTCTCGCTCAACGTCGACGAGCCAATCACGAGGAAAAGGGTCGGCGGTTTTGCGGAGGCAGCCTCGACCTTCTCCACTCCGGCCGAACAGATGGCGCAAAAGCTCGTTACTGACGGCAAGAAGAGGGCGAAAAGGCCAATCGAAAGCATCAGCCCCGAAGAGCATCCTCCGCCCAAGAAGAAGACGTCGGTCGAGCGCAAGCCAGCGAGACCTACATCTTCAGCCGATAAAGTCAAGATCAAGAAGAAGAAGGGGAAAGATGCGATGGACGATATCTTTGGGTTGTAACGATCTTGCTCAGTGCGCTTAGCAAGTCGTGGCTAGAACATCGGAGTTTGACCTGTGTGGCGAGTCGCGAGGACGCGTAGGGAGCTGCGTAGGGATGTGGCTGCGAAATGGGGTGAAAAAAGGTCATAAATGAATAGCTGCTACCGAAACCTGCCATTTTGCGGAGAAAGGCCGCGTCATATCTACCTGATCTGTCATTCCAAATGCCGCATTGCCCATACACTCCCTACCTTCTGCCGTGCATCAACAATGTCTCACCAGCATCCCCTCATTGCCTTGCCGCGCAAGACGACAATAGAAACAGACTTCTCCACTCCGCTTAGGCATGCAATTGCTCACACTTATGGGGAACGACCGGATACATACGCCCAGGAACTTGGGCTTCTCGCTCGATGCAGGGCCGATGCCGTCGCCGGCGCTGGATCGGATACAACGGCTCGAGACCTTCTCTTCAAGTACTTTGGACAACTCGAACTGCTCGAGCTGAGGTTTGCGCAGCAAAAGATATCGTTCGACTGGCACGATGCGTTCACGGGCAAATCGACGCAACAGACGAGTCTCGCATTCGAAAAGGCGAGCGTGCTGCACCTCCTGGCAAGTCACTTGTCATCGCACGCTGCTTCTCAACCGAGAATCGGAAACCCCGAAGGAATCAAGCGCGCATACACCGCTCTTCGTCAAGCCGCCGGTCTGCTCACGTTCATCCACGAGAACTTCCTCCACGCTCCCTCGACCGATCTCTCGCGCGAAGTCTTGACGTTCTGCGCGAGCTTGATGACGCTACAAGCGGCTCAGGTCTTTCTTGAGCGATGTATAGCCGAGCGCAAGCCTCCTTCGCTCACGAGCCGAATGTGCCAGGCGCTCGTAGTGGGTTACACAGCACTTGTCGAGGATTCCGCACAGTTCCAAGGGAAAGGCATTCTCGACCGTGCATGGTTGGACGTCATCACGATTCGAGTCAAGTATTACGCCTCCCTTGCAGCATGGTATCGAGCTACGCATGAACAAGCTCGCGGAGAATATGGCAATGCCGCGAGTCGATTCGGCATTGCGCATAGCCTTGCGCATGAGGCGCAGAAACTCGCCAAAGAATTCACGCATTCGTTCATCCCGTCAATCAACTCGGCGGCTGCGCAGGCAAATCTCTACTATCCCACAACACCGACAGCTCCGGGCCCACCACCCACGCTACCGGTGGATGCAGCTACGTGCTTGCTTGAAATTACGCAGGCACACCTCGCCACAGCCCTCGAATCGAAGACGACTGCAGAGCGCGACAACGACCTGATTTACCACGCGATCCCGATCCCGGCGGCTTCTCTTCCCGCCATCGATCCCTTGCCATTAAACACGCTCGCGAGTGCCATCACCATTCAAGAAATCTATGCACAACCCGAAGTTACCGCCCTGATTGGCCCCGACATTTTCCGCCGACTTGTGCCTCTTGAAGTTCACGAACAGGCCAGTGTGTACAGCGAGGAAAAGGCAAAGCTGGTGAGAGGCGAGGTCGAGAGGTGCGATGTCGCCGAAGGAGAGATTGCGGCCGCCTTAAATGATCTGGACCCTCGAGCAAGAATCACAAAGATCCGCGCGCTAGGGTCGAGTAGTTCGGGCGCAGTCCCCGCCCAGGTCGAACGATGGGCTGAGCAGATATCTGCGAGGGAACAGGCTAGCGGTGCTGAGCAAATGCTGCGTCGGTTGGATGACGCGAGACGTGGCTGCGAGCAAGTGGTAGATCAACTTGGCAGGGATCTTGATAACGAATCGCGCGAATGTGAGCGTATGAGGGTGCGTTCTTCAGTCTGTTTGAGGGATTTACCAGCTGACATCGTGCAGGTCAAGTATAGTCACCGCTGGTCACAGCAGCCATCGGGAACGTACACACGGGCGCTCCGTGGTGACTTGAAAACCCGCTCTGAATCCTTGGCGGCCGCGGCACAAAACGACGCTCGCATCTCCTCCCTTTGGCGCTCAATCGCTGGGGATGTCGGGCTGCTTGCTGGGCCTGATCACCGGCGTTCGCTAGAACGGGCTTTCGCTCAGCAAGGAGCCCACGTCGACTTGCTGGATGTCGATGTCGAAGCCGCTGCCTTGAATGCGGACGAACAGCGGACCGTCGACGCATTGACAGACGAGGTTGAGGCAAATATGAAGCGTCTTGATTCTGTTCGGAATGAACAGGCAGAGGTTTTGAAGGATCTCAAGCAGAAAGTGCAGGCAGACGATGTTTCGCACCTGTTGCTCCTCAACCGAGGCCGCACGCAAGAGTCGGGTCCAGACCCCTCCTTGTTTGCGACAGAGCTGGAAAAGTTCAAGCCTTACCAAGCGCGTCTGGCAGCGGCCATTCAGGCTCAGAGAGATGTTCTCGAAGACGTCGCTCAGGCGTTGCGAAAACTTGAGAACGTACCTGGCGTAAAGCGGCTCATGCGCGAGCGTTCGGGAGACGAAAGCCGAACCAGGGATATTGAAGCGAGGTTCAGAAATGCTTGGGAAGGATATGAGGATGTGCGAGTGGGACTCGAGTACGTATTTTGAAGCTTCACATTCGTCGCTCTCGCTCATTATTCACACAGCAAGGGTCTCCACTTTTACGACTCGATGAATACCTTGCTCGACTCGCTTCGACGTGATGTTCGAGCGTTCATTACGCAGCGCACGGATGAGCGGAATCGCCTCGTCGCCGACGCTGAAACGCGTGAGCGATTGGCCGGCTCGACGTCCTCGCCTCCGCCGCACCGGAATCTCGAGGACCAGTTGGCCGGATTGAGTGTCAGCTCCGGATCCTCGTCATCTCATCCTGCATACTCTGCCGGCAGATCATCGATGAGTCCGCCGCCGACCTCCCCCTATGCTACAAGTCCGCCGCCAGTTGCCTCTTATGCGAGGAGCTCCTCTCAACTTCCGCCGCCGCCGCCGCGTCCTGGAAATGCTCCGTCACAGGCAAGCCAGCCTTACGATTTCAGTAGTTTTGGATCGACAGGAACATCAAGCGCATTTGCTGCCTACCCTACCTCCCCGCCCCCGCCCAGCAGCAATGGATACGCTTCAGGCACTCCATACCGAAACATGCCGCCTCCGCCCTCACAGCCTACATACCAGTCGTATCACCCGCCGACATCGCCATATCCTCCCCCTCCTCCCGCTCGACCTTCAGCCTATTCGCCTGCGCCACCAGGACCACAGACTGCAAGCCAGGGCTATTACCCTGCGCCGGCCACTCCGTATCCCGGCTACCAACAGCAGAGTGCGGCGCCGACATGGAATCAGCAGCAGGGTTATGGCAGTCAGCCGTATCGGTGATAGTCCCGAGGAAAACAACAAAGGGACGTGAGCCGGGAGAGATTGGTCGTTGTAACGCATGGTGAAATCTTCGGTGTCGTAGAATCTACGTGGTTCGTCGTGAAAGCAAAACGTTGCGGGCAGAACGGTCTTGTTTCCATTGAAGTCGAGATAATAAAGGGGGCCTCACGAGAATACGAGACATACTAAAGACCACGGGCAGATTCTAGGCAAGTGGAGCCAGCGATGCCGAAACCGAGCTGGAGAGCCCTGCTCGCGTCGTTTGTGCGAGGCGTGTGAACATCATCCCTTCAGCATCTAGCTGCAGCAGTCCGTCTCGATGAAGTCATGGAACCGGTGACAGCCAGAAGGTGGATGACGGCTCGCGACCAAAAATCGCGAAGAACGCGCTCGCTATAGCGCTTATAGCGCGAGCGAGCTACATACGGAGCAGTACGGAAAGGACGCGTTTCATAGGGGTGGATTGACTTTTCCATTTCGGTCTGTCGCGAGCTCGACGGGCGAACACCGGAGGCTGCACGGGAAAACGTGCGAGTTCACAAGAACGCTGGGGCTCTGGCTGAGGAACGTCTAGAGGCGAAAGTACTTAGCCAAGTACCTAATTACCTGACTGATCATTGCATGCTAAGTAACGTGCGTGCGACTTTGTCAACCAGTCGGCGAGCCAGTCTCGCCATGTACTGAGACGTATACTGACCCGCTTCCGACCAGCGTCTCATGCTCTGAGATCTCCGTTGTTATCAACGCTCTATAGACAGAAAAGCTGGCGGAAAGCTCAGCCGTAGAACTGCCGGAAAGGCGCATGACCTGTTGTGTGCGTCGGGAAGTCCACGTCACAGAGGTGTCTCCGTCTCTCCTTACATATATAGGAGGCGATTGAGGTAGCTCAGATACTAAAGCTGATACTGAGCCAGCCTACACACCAGCCTATGATGCAGTGGCCCCTCGCTTCAACATCAACATCCGAGGTCCTGACATTTTGTAGCTCATTTCGTTCGCGGCTTCACCGAGCGTCACGTTTGTTCCCGTTGTCTGCTTCGTCCGTTCACGAGCTCGTTCACGAAGCTGTTCACGACATGGCCAAAATACCTGAGCGATGGTAATGACGATGTATGTTACGGAATGTCCCATGGCATGAAGATGTGCAGAATTCTCGAAGGCAGAACAGCTGGGAGAACTCCCGTCCCGCAGCCGTCCCGCCAGAGCATAACGAGGTCTTCGAGCTGGTCACCAAGCCGCACCTCGCTTTCGGAGGAAATGCTCGAACGCTTGCTCAACCGCGTTTCATTTATCCTTCCTCCATCCTCCGCGCATCTCGCGACAGCTCTCGCACCCTCTCGCGCGTCGCGGGCCATGCGCCATGTGGCTTGCGGCTTGCGGGGCTAAATGGAAGATTAGCGTATCGCGGGGTATAGGGGAAAGCTCAGGCACGCCCGCTAGGCGAACGCGACACCGCGTCAAAAACTTTTGCATAAATGGGCTCTCAGGGCGAAAAGAGCAATCTCGGCACCGAAAACTACTGCAAAACTGGCAGCAGTTCCATAATTGAACCATAGACGGCCTACATCTCATCAAAGTCAGCATCCGCAGCATCCACATCCGATGAACTTGTCAACAGCCGGTAGAGCTGCACGCGTTTGTTTCAAGCCAGGGCACGTCTCACGTCTCCTCGCTATATTAGCCCATTCTCCCCTCCGATTCGCGCTTTTCAATCTCTCCTTTTTTCTTAACACTCAAGTCCCGTCCTCCTTCTCTCTCGTCGGACTCGCCGACGTCAGAACGACAATCCTGTGCCTCGTCCGCCTCTTTACCTTAAGACCCATAGACTCCGTAGACCCACATCCGCCAATTCTCCGACACGTCGACCACCTCATACCGATACTCGAACGCCCTTCCCTCTCTTACCCAAAATGTCTATAACAACCTCGACAACCACCTACGAGCTCGCCAGCTCACCCGTCCCGCCATGCTTCGAGGAACGGATCCACCCAGCTTCTCTCACCAAGTGCGGAATCCACGACCCAGCATTGTTGGAATTCATCAGGACAGATGTCTCGCCGGAACTGATCTACCACATCGCCAACAAGACGACGGCTGTCATTGCATCGACGCGAATCATTCCAATGGCTTCCAACACGGGCCTTCCGACACCACCGTCGAGCCCTACCGACGTCGCGTCAGAATTCACCGCGCCAGGCTTGCCCTCGCTCGAGACATTCATCGCCGTCGTCTGTGAACAGTCCAACGTCCAGGTGCCTACCCTGATGGCCACCATGGTCTACCTCGAACGCTTGCGGGACAAGTTGCCAAAGGTCGCCAAGGGCATGCCCTGCACGCGACACCGCGTGTTTTTGGCCGCGTTGATCGTCGCCGCAAAGTATCTCAACGACTCGAGCCCAAAGAACAAGCACTGGGTACGTCTTATCGGTGCCGTCGATGAATCGGTCTGACCCGGACGCGTTCCACAGAAGGCATACGCGCAAATGTTCTCGCAGGCCGAGGTCAACTTGATGGAAAAGCAGCTCTTGTACCTGATGGACTACGAGCTCGGCATCACGGAAAACGAGCTTGTTCAGCGTGAGTGCCGCGTGCTTTCCATCCGTATCATCTTCTGACGTCTGCTCAGACTTCCAACCGTTCCTGTCGATGTACGAATTCGACTTGCCCGTCTCTGCCTACGAGCCCAGCCACCAACGATACGACTCCACCTCGAGCACTGCATCCTCGATCAGCATTGTCTCCCCGTCGTCGAGTCCTCTGAAGTCGGCATCTGGCCAGCAACGCGTCGCGTACAAGAACGAGCTATCTTTCACTGCTCCTCCGCTCGACCGATCGTCGTCTCTCGCATCGCTGGAATCCGTTGCGTCCTCGTTGATCAAGACACCACCGATGGAGAACGTCACCTTGGCTTCTCCATCACTGCCTCCGCGGTCTGTCCAGACGTCGACCGAGGCTGTTAAGCGTGTTCAGCGACCAACTGTTCGTGCAGCTCACGTTACCGAGACTATCAAGCAATCCGCAAAGCTTCTTGTACCGCCAGCGGCCGTTACCATTGTTGGCAGCAACAGCGAATCGACCGGAGCTTCGGGCATTGCCGCGAGCTTCCTCGACCGTCTCTGGCGACGCAAAGGACAGGCGACGGCTCCTCAAGTCTATCGACAGCCCGAGTACTACGAGGACGACGACGTTATCGCCGCTGTCTCTTCGCATCACGGCGTTGCTTACTAGTTTCCTTTACCAATGGCGCGTTCTAGCAATGGCGGTTCTGGGAATCGCGGCTTCCGCAAATGTGGGAACTGGCTTCTCGTGTTTGTCGATCCACAACGACATTTCTTTCTCCGGGTTTTCGGCATCTCTGTATCACGACACTCGACTGTATCCCTGGCGGATACCCGGTCTATGACCTCTCGACCTCTACGACAACTGGACTTGACCAGGACTCACGGCCGTCATTGCATGGCGTCGCCCTGATCCCTCAATGTTCGGGTTTTTTTGGGAAATTTCTGGATTTTGGGCTCTTATGGCCGTCGTCTATCCGACTTATGCGCACACTCATACACAAGATGACGGGCTCGTGCTCGAATGCACGACGCCCACGTCTTCCGCGACTCTTTCATGTATCCACGCCCCGAACGACGACTGCGATCTCGCTTCACGCCTGTAACGATCAATACCGGACGACTTGACACGGACAATATAGAACAGGTGGATCCCTGTCACTCTTTCAAGAAAAAGCAAAGACGGAGAAGAAAATCCTTCCCAATGCACCTCGCCCGTCTGGTATGGGCCGCCCTTCCTCCGTGTCGATCACAGGATGAAGAAGAATGTATCGTATTGGCTTGATGTCATACTGTTTATTAGATCCACCTGTATCGTTATTTCTGTAGTCACTCACAGGCCTCGACGGCCATTATACGATGTTTCCACCACCGATTTCATTATGCTGTTAGCTCGAGGTGACATTTCTTTGCAGGGGCACAACTCTCGGGGGATTCTACTGAATAGACGTTCCGCGAACGAACCGGCTTGGGAGAACGTTGGAAATCTTAGAGCGCCATCAGCAACTTCGTAATATACGGGCGCGGCCTAAGTACTGATCGATCACTCCAGTTGCTTGTTGTTGGACGTGAAAATGAGCACACTGCGCCCTCACAGATCAGGACATCCCGCAACTAATGAATCTGCCTCCACTGCAATTCACGTCCTCGCGAGACGTATTTGCTCGTCAGCGATAGATCTGAAAGAGAAACACATCACGCCAAAACGTAGTATGATGTCCAGATGATGCCTCCCGTAGACTTGGCAGGTACGAACGGTAACGTTGAACAGGATGTGCCATATCACGCAGATCCCCAATGCTGGTTCTGAAGTGGAACAGTCAAAGTAGATCGGTATCCATACGATGCCACGAGCTCGTAAAAGGCTACGAGTTCACATCCAGCACCACGGCGGTGCGTATCCGCTAGTTAATCAACCGCGCGCCCTCGCCGATATTCTTCTTCGAAAGGATGTCCAACGGCCGCGTCTCGCATTCGAGCGGTACCCTTTCCTTTCGAGGCAACAACAGCCTACTGAGCGACCTAAGCATGTCGCCCGACTTTGATACGATCGCTTCAGTTGCACACTAGGAAGAATGTCAATGTGGAGAACTTACCTCCGTGTCCCATTGCCAGGGGATCCAGGTATCCTCTACCTCAGCTGCAATTGCCTTGACGATCTTGTTCCTGATCTGGGTTGTCGTACCGACCGTTCCACCTGTTCCCATCTTGGAGCCACGACGGAGAGGAATGGTGTCTTCCGGCGCAACGGCCATGGATAGCTGAGACGAGGCAACAAGATAAGACACCACGCGGGGATACGTGACAGCCGACATACCTGTACAGTTTTGACTTCCGTCTCTTTCGCGTCCTTTTTCGGCTTTGCTTTACTGTTCGACGCCTTGCCCGAAGGCTCAGGCTCATCGTCATCGTCGTCATCGTCCTCTCCATTCTCCCGCCGACGTGCGCGCTCTTTTTCCGCGCGGTCTTGTGCTTCGAGAGCGTCGAGGTATCCGAGCGCCGGTCGCAATTGCTGCAAACGACTGACTGGGTGCAGATGCAGTGCGCCTGAGAGATAATCCATTGTTAGCCCGGTATTCTCCTTTCGTATGGCGTACTCACCATCATGCACGACTCCCGCCCAATATCCCGTCACCTCTGGAACAGCCTCACTCCTCAACCGCATTTTGTTTCCCCACCCATCACCTCGCCCCTTGCCCTTCTTTCCCGAGTCCTCCGCCGTAAAACCCAACTGCTCCGCCTTCTCCTCATCCCACACTTCAGGCCGCATATCAATCGGAATCTCCAACTCGAACCGCTCGACCTGTTCCTTCATTCGTGCCGTCACGCTCTGCCCTCGTGCCGCAGCCCACTCCGAGACCTGCGGCGCACGGTGGTGAAGCGGGTACTGAAAGAGATTGAGGTTTGGAGACATGCTTTGAGTCATGTACACAGGAAGCGTGTAGGCGATTTCATCTTCGGGGTCGAGGTCGTCGAATAAGTCCGAGGGAATTTCGAGCTCGAGAGCGGCAGGTGCGGGGTCGTTCGTGGCAGGCAGAGGCTCGGTGTGACCGTTAGAAGGTCCTGCATCTATATCCATGTCCATGGTGGGAAGCGACGAGTCTAGCTGAGCGGTTCAAGATTGCAGTCGATACGTGAATCATTCGGTCGAGCTCTCAAAAGTCAAACATTATATTAAAGGGATGCAAAGCTAGGTGGAGGTACTTGGAGCGGATTCAAAAGCGCGTTGCCACCGTCAGGACAGCTGTCAGGACGTCAGGATCGCGTTAGCTAGCTATCCATCGCCTTCAAACACGATGAAGTGAAACACGAAATGTCAGCCAGATGACCACAGCCGGGAATGTAAATCTACGCATAGTCTATTCTGAGATTGACAAGAATGGCGCCTGTTGAATTACTTTACTTTCCATTCCGCTTCCGCCACTCCGCCAACCCCCTCTCAAACACCTTGCGATCCACTCCATTCCTCACAAGACACATTGTCACCCTAACGATACGTCAGCTATCTCCACCACTGTACAAGGCAAAGCAGGCAGGCGTACCCGAGCGATTCGACTTCCTTGTTTCGTGCTTCATCGTCAAAGAAGAGCATCTCCGCGTACGGGATTCCTGTTTTCTTGTGGATCGATTTAAAGTGCCGGAGTTTTGAGCCTGGTAAGACAGGAGGGTGAGTATCGGCTGAGCACGGAAAAGAGTAGCAGATTGCACACCTGGGTAAATCTCCATCTGAGGGCAAGATGCAGTGTCAATGCCTTTTCATGCGAAATTGAATCAGTATGACGCACGGTCTGGAAGAACGTAACAGCCTTCAGCAACTCGTCCTTGCCCTCTCCCGGAACCAATAGAAGTCCCAGAGCCTCCCTCGCTCTGCCAAAACAGGGGTCAACCTGCATTCGATCGACACCAAACTCCTGAAACGCACAGATCGGGAGCATGCGTACGCGAGGCTGCAGCGACGTGAATATCGCGACGTTTCAACTCGGACAGAATCTCAGGCACTTGTGCATAGAACCCAAGCTCTGTTCCGTGGCTGTAACAGTGTCAATCAGCACAGTTTGAAAACGATGAAAGGCTGCGACCTTACCGGTCTTGAAGAGAGTTCACGGCGTCGCCTTTCCGTTTGATTGGCGGTGTGATGTGTGTCTATAGCCCGAGTCAGTCAAAGGAAAGAGGCATATTCAAGTAGGTAGCATACGTCAATCCATAAGTCCCACAAAGTGTAGCTGCAACAGATCGTGTCAGATGGAAGTATGTTGAGAATAGGGGGGGGGGAGCGTACTCGAGGTCAAAGCAGACAAGCTGAAGCAGGACAGTCAGCGCGATTCGGAAAAAAGGGGGAAAACGAACCTTGGGCATACGGCCCGCCGAATCCATGGAGGGCTGGGCTGAAGGAGACATGGCGAATACGAACCCCTGGGCTGATACCTTGTTGCCACGATGAAGTCCAAAAGTCGAAATGGGCTGAACGCCGAAGAAGCAGGATTCGTCATACCCGGCACGTGACGATCGACGACTTGACTGTTTCACTTTTGACTCCTCCTCTATCAGCTCCCCGTTGTTTCGTTCTGGATCCTGACCATCTTTTGGCTGCTCCTCATCATTCATCATGAGTGGCTACGCTTCCCCACGCAGAGAACGCTCTCAGCCTCCGTCAAGATACGGCACCCCGCCGCGAAGCCGGACTTCTTCCCGCGCACCTTCGCGCATACAGAGCCGGAGAACGAGTCCGGAGCGCGTGGATCCGGTGGTTGTCTTGACTGATGCGCAAAACTTTCAGGATCTGCCCTCGGTGAGCTTCCTCCTCCGCATGAAACGGCCATTTAGGTATGATTGCTGATGATGGGCATAGACGGATCCACTGTCGAGTCTTGTAGCGAGATACGTACCGCTCGAGGATCGACCGGTGCGGGATCTCACGGGCGACTATCATGGACGGAACATCGAGAGCCTCGTAAGGGACGGATCTTGGAGGGCATTGGCGAGGTATGCAAGGGATACCCTCGTCTCAAGGCAAAGTACGGATATACGAACGACACTAGAGGTGAATATCTCTGAGTATCTCCGCAATGACTTCGTCGTCCTCTTGCTGATTCAGCGTTCCACAGCTCTGGCTCGTTAGGCTTCACGCTCTACTCCGGCTCCAACTGAATGCTCAGCATGCACGCGAGCTAAATACTCTTGACCGAGCAATCGCGTATATCTCCCGCATATCCCCAGACTCCCGCGTGGCAATAGAGGAGAGCATGCCATTCGAAATCGAGGTGTTTCGCGTTCGCGCCGCGGCTTCGGGGGGAGCGTATGATGCGGTTGTGGGACTTCTGAGGAGATGTCAGGAGCGGGCAAGAGGTGAAGTGGAGGGGACGATATGGAAGGAGAGAACGAGAAGGGTTTCCGCGGTCCTTATCGGGCTGTTACTGGAGCACAAGGTTAGCTTCGCTGTCCGCGATGCAGTCGGGATGCTGAAGATGTGGTGCTAGCAATATACGACCGCGCTCGGGCTTCTCGACCCTCTCTGCATCGAAACCTCAACTCAAGAATCGAATCCAGCATCAGTCCACGCCTCCATCGTCCGGTTCCTCATTCATCTGGCTCTCGGTTTGACACATACCGCGGCTTTCATTTTGCGTTCACTGGACGCCTTCGGCATTCCGGAGCAAACGAAGCGTGTACTCAAAGGCCTTCTGTTGACGTGTCAAGGCCGTGACGCGGACGTCCTTGCCAAACCCGGAGAGCAGGGGTCAAGCGATGCGGTTAACGATTTAGTGGTAGCGAACAACGAGGCGGTGGCGATGCTCGATACTGGTGCTCTTGGTCAGGTCAGTATTATGGCTCGGTACGGACAGTGAGAATCTGACGGCTAGTTGGACCACGCAAACAGGCAGTGGAAAGATTACGACACCCGATGGAATCTCGTGAACCGGACAGCTTTGCTGAGCCGTACATTTTCAATATGGTCAGTTCCTGAGGGGACCGCATATGTGGTGAAGGTACTGACACTCCATCAGGCAACATTGGCTGAGCTCGACAGCGGGTCTGCGGTGAAGCGAAAGGTGGAGATCTTGTCCCGCGCAGCGGCGGCGACGGCATCGGGAGAGGTCATCAAGGTGGGTCTTGCGTGTCCGGAGTTTTCATGCACTGACACATTGTAGCCCGCTGCGTTCAAGCTTGCATAGAATGCATTTCCTTGTTTGTGTATTAAGGTTGTAATAGAGCCAGTAGGGCCATTGAGCTGGTCATAAGGTGTCTAGGGGGGCAGGCGATCCTTCATGTGCATCAGTATGACGCGACGGACGCGCGATGAGCAGTCGCGGGGGCTCCCTGTCGTTCCGATCACCATTCGCTATCCTTCATTCCCAATTAGGCTTCCTCTTATCGGCGTCCTGTTCACCGTCTCTCGCTCCCTTGGCTCTCTGCATCAGCGAATATGGCCCAGGAGAGACCTCAAAAGGGTCTGGCCCAGGGTCTTCCCCCGGCTTTCGTCCCGGCGGCAGCGGCAGCGACGACAGCTGCTGCATCGCCCAAGTTTGGACATGCGGTGACTATAAAGGCGCCGACACCTAGTAATACCGGAATTTCCCCACAGAAAACGACGTCAACAGGGGTTAAGAATGGTGCGCACTCCCTACTCAAGGAATCGTAACATGAAGACTAACGGGTGAACATAGATACCACTCAGCGGTTGTGCAGGAATGTCTTGATCTACGGCTCGTGCAGGTTTCAGGATAAAGGCTGCGTATACGCACATAGCGTTGACGAGGAAGAGAAGAATGCCAAAGCGGACGAAAAGGTAGCAGAGTAAGTCCGGTGTGCAATGTCGGCGTAGTCTTGGCTGATTTCGCTCGAAGACCCGAGCCAGCTGCAGCGCCTTCGGCATTCTCCCTCTCTGCTACCTCTGCAGCGGTCTTCAAGCCAGGCAGCAAGATCTTCGTTCCGCCTGCCAGCTCCACGGCTCCGGTGTTCACGCCCTCTACTGCTCCGTCAACTCAATCCGAGGCGATAACCGCGGGGAATGGCACGGGTACGGGCAGTGGATCGAGTAAGGCAGGATTCAACTCGGATTCCCTTGCCGCCCCGGCGTTTGTGCCGAGGTGCGTAGCGTAGCCTTCTCTTTGATACTGGAAGTTCCAAATTCTGATCCATATGTCTACAGAAATGTTCACACTTCGCCGTCAGTCAAACACGCCTCAGCGGCATCGACGCCCGGAATAGCAAGTCACCATGGCGACGTCCAAACCGACAGCTTCTTCTCGCCCGTGCCCGCGGCGGGACAGCTAGCCAGTGTACAGGCACCCGTCGGCAGTCTTGCGTCTCCGAGCATCGCACGCAAGGTCGACGTCTCGACGCCTGGCCTCGTTGATGGAATGCAGAGTTCGGGCGGTGCAGGTGGTGCGACGGCGGCAACGGCTTCTACTTTCGTGCCCTCATATGGCGTTGGAGCGGATGGCATGTCCATGTCGATGATCAGTCATGATGGACAGATCCGTGGGGCGGAGCAGGGTGGGGAGAAGACGATTTTCCCAACGGATACGCGTGTCGTACGTTTCCCTTCGTATTTCTCTCTTCATTGGTGTCTAATTGTTGCTCATCTTCCAGCTCGACCACCACCTCTATTCAGTGCCACTTCCGCACACGGCCAACCTTCCCCAATCACACCTTCCGCTGCACAATTTCTTCCTTCCCGGAGACCTCTACACTTTCCTACACGATCGCACAGAAGCAAAACTCTTCACGGCGTCCGCGGACGCCACATTACCGGCAGAACTGCATGTGTATCATTCTTTGCACGAGCTTATACCCGAGGCGACACCGCAGGACAGAAGCCCAAGGGTGTTTGGTCACGTGACGGATGTGTATCGGGCGAAGTGTCGGCTGGATGGTCGTTTGTATTGTCTGCGGAGGGTCGAGGGTGAGTCGACAGCAAGGTTTGCCTCGACAGTGCGCTGATAGGCTTGGTGAAGGTTTCAAATTGGCGAAGGAAGCCGCATTCAGCGTACTGGACAAGTGGCGCAGGATTCGCCATCCCAACATCGTCTCGGTTCGTGAGGCATTCACGACTCGGCTTTTCAACGATGCTTGTAAGTCGACTCCAGGATCAAGATCGAGAATACAGTGTCTCATATCTCCTACAGCTGTCGTCTTTGCGTATGACTATCACCCGAAGTCAAAGACGCTATACGAGGAACACCTTGGTGCGGGTCCTGGTCCCGGTCAGCAATTTGCGGGAATCTCGGAACGTATCCTCTGGAGCTACGTTGCTCAAATCAGTAATGGGTTGAAGGCGATACACACAGCAGGACTGGCATGTCGAACGGTTGAGCCGACCAAGATCTTGCTGACTGGCAGGAATCGGTAAGCTTGCGGCGCCGAGATATCGGGACCGACACTGACATGAATTTAGGGTGAGGTTGAACTGTTGCTCCATCTTTGACGTGCTTACGCACGATAGCACCGCCAACAACATCGCCTTCTACGTGGGTATTCCGTTCCGACCTGTATGCCATAAGCTCACGGCCCCATCTCTAGCAACAAGATGATCTGCTCAACTTTGGCAAGCTCCTCGTCTCGCTATGTTGCGGTTCGACAGCGGCTGTCCACGCTTTGCCACCGGCACTCGACCATATTCAAGCAAATTATTCTCCCGATTTCAAGCTTATAATCATGTACCTCATCGGCAAGCCCGGTCCAACCAAGACTATCGATGACATACTCGTCATGATGGGGCCTAGAATCCTAAATGAGTTTGACGCGATGCAGAAGTGAGTTCCCGGTATACCGACAAGAATCTAGACTGACTCGTCGTGGTCGTAGTTACGCTGACAGTCTGGAGAGTGGAATGGAAGCCGAGTTGGAGAATGGCAGGATGGCCAGACTACTGATAAAACTAGGATTCATTAACGAGCGACCCGAGTAAGTTGCGATGTCAGCAATTCCACCGGGAGACTCATGTATACGCCGATAGGTTTCAGCAGGACACTAGGTGGTCAGAGACTGGAGACCGGTATGTTGCTGTACCTACGCAAGGTGACATTCCGCTCACCATGTGTTGCAGCTACGTTCTCAAGTTGTTTCGCGATTACGTGTTCCATTCCGTGGACGACATCGGAAACCCGGTCATCGATCTCACGCATGTCTTGGCTCATCTCAACAAGGTATGTTCAGCGTTCAGTACCGATGCACTCTGGTCTGATGTCTAGTCTCCCTCCAGACGGATGCCTCTCTAGACGAAAAGATCATGCTGGTAGCAAGAGATGACCAGAGTTGCTTGATTGTCTCGTATAAGGACATAAGAAAGGCAATCGACATGGCGTACATGTGAGTGTCTTGTATCAACGTCAAAATTGCTAGCGAGACTGACGTCCATGCTATCAGGGAGTTGCTGCAGAGCTCAGGGGTGATACGTTGATCGCATGGTGCAGGCCATGGTGGCAGTCCGGTCTATAAATAAAACTCTGAAAAAATTATGAAAGCCGGTTCTTTTTCTTGGTCGCGATTCGGGGATACCCCCTCGGATGGAGTCCCACCTAGCACCGTGAATCCACTCTCGTCCAATGCATTGCTAGTACATAACGGGTGTCAGAACTGAGAGGCAGTGGCCGAAGCTCGGAAGTACGGGGCCCGAACAGGTGCCTCCCACGCGAGCTGGAGTCATTTTTTGGAAGCTGAAGCAATAATGAAGCGTCAACGTACCTTTCCAGGAAAACACCTACAAGATCCCTTCAACCAGGACACCGTGAAGCGACCTCGCATCCCAATTCAAGTATAGAGCTTTTGTATCAGCGCATTCCATTGTCTTGTGGCATCTATTCTAACGTGAACACGACAAGATGGCTCCCGACCGAAAGATCGCCAACGCGATGAAGCGTTCCGAGGTCTTCAAGAAGGACAAGAAGCAGAAGAGACAAGCAAAGCTGGATCGACGACTCGAAGTATGTTCTCATCGTCTCGTGAAAGCAAGAGTGCATTAAGCTGATTCCACCTTCTCTGCTAGCAACGGAAAGCTGAACGAAATGGCGAAGAAGGTGCTGAGTTGAAGCGGGTGGGTTCGCCCTCCCTGATATTATCGGTAGGACCAGTATAGCTGATATCTCTTCTATATTACAGCAACGATTGGCCAAGAATGTCCCTCGAACGCTCGACAACACCCGAGAATACGACCCGAACTCATACCTGACAGCTAATCCGGAAAGTTTGGCATCTCTCGCAGCTCGCCGGAAGATCATTCGTCAAGAGGCGGCGCCAGCAGAAGACAGCGAGGAAGAGGATGAGGATGAGGATGAGGATGAAGACGAGGACGGCGAAGAGCAAGATGAAGAGCCTCAAGCTGGACCTTCGCGATTGCAAGGGCGTAAAGCAAGGATGGAGGGAGAAGATCAGGAGATGGACGAGCGGTTCGAGATGGATCAAGGCATGCCTGATGCCGAGGCTGGTGATGAGGACGAAGCGGAGGCAGAAGGCGAGGAGGAAGAGGCAGAAGCACGGGCTCAGGCGGCGCCCGAGTATGTCGCTCCGCCAAAGATCCTGTTGACGACATCGCCATCCCCGACAAAAGCGACATACGAGTTCCTGGCGGAATTGCGCTCTGTTTTCCCCGGGTCGGAAGTGAGGAAGAGGCTGAAAGGTCGAGGATTTGAGATGGGAAGGATTGCAAGATGGGCTGCGAAGAGGGAGTATGCGGCCATGGTGATCGTCAACGAGGATCACAAGAAACCCAGTGAGTAGCTTTGGGGTGCTGGGGCGAGAAGGGTATTCTGATAGTTCGTGACAGACGCTATCACTGTTATCAACTTGCCGGCGGGGCCCACAGCGTATTTCAAGCTGAGTAGCATTCAACTTGGGCATCAGATCGCTGTAAGTGGAAGATGGACAGCTGGTGCGGTGAATCCATCGCAGCAAGCGCTTACACGGTCCTTTCCTCATAGGGACATGCTCGACCTTCACCGCATTCTCGTAAGTGCAGTGAGATACCATTCGCTTCTGTAATCCCTTACCGAACTGCGTTCTAGCCGAATTGATTCTGAACGGGTTCTCAACACTGCTTGGTATTTCGATTGGTCGATTGTTTGGCTCAATGTTCCCTCCGATGCCCATGTTCCGTGGTCGTCAGGTCGTAACGCTGCACAACCAGCGTGATTTCCTCTTTTTCCGCCGTCACCGGTAGGTTGCCTTTGCGACATCTCAGGAAGAAATACTGACTCGGTGATGCAGTTACATGTTTACTTCACCGACAAAGGCAAAGCTTCAGGAAATCGGACCCAAGTTTACGCTCAAGTTGCGCTGGCTGCGCAAAGGTCTCCCGGGCGTCTTAACAGCGGACGGAGTCGCGCCTCATGCCAAGAATGCCGACCAGGAAAGCGAAGATGAAGAAGAAGGAGATGAGGAGAAGGGTGATGAAACAAAGCAAGATGTGGACATGGAGGCAGGCGAAGATGCTGAGGGAGGACCGACGGAAAAGAAGGGCAAGACGAAGGAGAAGGATGTCGTGAACGGCGTCAAGATCCCGGCACTCGATGAGGAGCAGGAATACGAGTGGAAGTGGAAGGTGAGTCCGCACATCTGCTGCCATACTATTATATCTGCTGATTCTCATCGTATCTCAGTCGAAGATGGATGTAAACAGACGGCAGTTCTACTTGTGATTGTGTAGTTTTACTCGTGATTACGTGGAGGTGTAGAAGGTCCCAGGTGTCATCAGATACTTTAGACACTTTATGGTCAGGTCATAGTATGATAGCCGATGAACCGTGAACGAGGAATAATCAACATTTATTGACAGCGAAGCTATACTCCCTGTTAATCGCCTGCTTTGCAGGCTTTTGTTACTGCACTGACACAATTGACAGGGATAATTCTGAGCAGACAGAACAGATTCGTCGCCGTCTATATCTGTCATTTCCCGCTCTTCATCGTTCAAGCTGAGTATACCCTTTTCAGATAAGGGCATGAAATCCTTTCTAAGCGTCTCCAACGATAGGCGCATCCGTCCAGTCTTCCCGTGGTTTCTGGCATTCCGCTAGGAGCCGGCCTGCGATGTTGGGGTATTTATCTGCCAGCGTTCGAACAAGGGATTCAGAGGCACCAGGGCGGTGATTGCGGCAAATTTCTCATGACGCCCGATGGAGTCTTCGCTCCAATTGCAGGTGCACAAGGCGGCTACGCGCGCGACATAACGTCGCATATCGTCCTCTGAGATACTCTGACCTTGAAGATCCACTTCGAATTGCGGGACAAATGGCTGTACGGCTTCCAACTACGGTGATGAAGCATATAAATGGCAGATCGCGCCGACTGTTGAGAAAAGCTAGCGTCTCTAGTGCTTGCTGTGCAGCCAATGTCGTCAACTATGTCGAGAGGAAGCCATATGCCGTCCTGCATGAGCGAACATCAGCTACGCGGATCCATATTTCCATTTCGTGCTCACCTGGTGTTAGGACGGGAGCTTCGATTTCGGTGACGGGGTCGCCCTCATATTCACGCCGAGTGGATTGTATTCATAGATATCAGAGGCAGACGCGGACAATAGGCCCCTCGTGTCTTGCGATAGACTGATGCTGATCTGAGACCCCGAATTCTGGAAGGCACTCCGCCGCAGTACGCCTTACACCAATGTCGTGCGGCCCCAGCTTGATCAACACACTTGCGAGCGGGTTTTGGACACCCGAGCGGCGATAGTTTGCTCGACGAAGATGAAGGCGAATGACATGATGCGAGAACAGGAAGAGGAAGGAAGGGGCATGCAGTTGGACATGTCAGGATTGCTTGATCATGATTGAGTGCTGTCCGGAAGCTAATCAGGCGCACGCGAACTCCGTGTCGATCATTCCACTCCTCCAGCTACACACCTTCAAGATGGTCGGTACTCTGATCTTGCTTGAACTGGCCCTTCCTTAACTGAATATACTCGACATCTCGCTGTATTCCCGATCAGTCGTAGCCAAGATGGGTCGGAATGGATTCATGGGCGCGTTCCAGGGCTTGGACGCCTTTGGCAAGGTGCGTACCTGATCCTGGGTGGACGCTCTTCTCCGCAGACTGACTATACCCGAATTAGACGATGGAGGATGTCAAGATTAGGACAAGGACCGGTGCTCTCTGTAAGTATCTGTCCTCACCCTGCGCCATGATGTCATAAAATTAAGCAACGCAACAGTGACCTTCATTTCGCTCGCCATTATCGCGGTATCGACCATTTTGGAATTCATCGATTACCGCAGGGTGCATCTGGAGCCGTCTATCATCGTGGACCGCTCGAGGGGTGAGAAGCTGGTCGTTGACATGGATATCTTCTTCCCTCGTGTACCTTGTTACCGTAAGTGCGCCGTCTACTCCGTACTTCCATCTTGCTGAGTTTGGCATGTGGACTATCAGTGCTTTCACTCGACATCATGGACATCTCCGGAGAACGACAGATGGACTTGCAGCACGATATCACCAAGACAAGGATAAATAAGGAGGGCAAAGTCGTGGCCGTGATCAAGAATGGCCGTAAGCGTACTGAACCTACATTCATGAGACGCCGCTTACAATTTCTCCCTTTGTCGTATACCAGAACTTGAGGGTGAAGCCCAACTGGCCGTTGCAAACAAGGATGCAGGATACTGCGGAAGCTGTTACGGTGGTGTTCCTCCTGCGTCGGGATGCTGCAATACCTGTGAGGAAGTGAGGCAGGCGTATATCCGGAAGGGATGGAGCTTCAGTAACCCGGATGGCATCGCCCAGGTGAGTTGTCTTCTTTCCTCATATTCAGTCCTCATTGATGTTTGTGCAGTGTCTTGATGAAGGCTGGACTGCCAAGATTGAGGAACAGAACTCGGAGGGTTGCCAAATCACCGGACACATCAAGGTCAACAAGGTACGAGCAACAGGCCTCTTGAAATTCCGCTCCATACTCATTGTACTATTTACTGCTACAGGTTATCGGCAACTTCCACTTCAGTCCCGGTCGAGCATACCAAACGAATCAAGTATCTTTCCAAGACCTTGTCCCCTACCTGAAAGACAAGAACCACCACGACTTTGGCCATGTCATCAACAAGCTTCAATTTGAAGGCGATGAGGCGACTTCGAATGGCATGTCTGGCAAAACGGCAGACGACTTGACAAAGAGCATGAAGAAGCGATTGGGTATCGTTAATCCCTTGGACGGAGCGATTGTACACCCTGAAGAGTGTGAGTGCAATTGGGTTGCCCTGGAAAGCGCATACTGACATGACACTTCCCTTCAGCGGACTACATGTACCAGTGTACGTAAATGCCATATCGAGCGGTACTCCGGGCTTTCATGTCTGACTGTTTCCTGCTAGATTTCCTCAAGGTTGTCTCAACCACATACAACTTGCTTTCCGGCGAGACTGTCAACTCGCATCAATACAGTGTTACCCAATTCGAGCGGGACCTTACACAAGGAAATGCCCCAGGAAAGGAGGGCCATGGCCGTGAGTCGTTTTCTCAGAGTCCTGATCCTTAGGTCCTGATATGCTTTATCTTCGCGTGCGAATGATCAGACTTTACAAGTCACGGAATGGCAGCTAGCCCTGGAATGTATATCAAGTGAGTATCCGAACCTATCCGTTCTCTCATACCGTCAACCTAACTCGTCCCTTCTTGCAGCTACGAGATCTCGCCAATGAAGGTCATACTAACCGAGACACGGCAATCGTTTGCGCACTTCTTGACATCGTCAGTATACGTCGTTGCATGCGGCTCGCGATATCTAAATCTTTACCTATTGCAGAACTTGCGCGATTGTTGGAGGTGTCTTGACGGTGGCAGGACTCATCGATTCCTTCATCTTCAACAGCCGGAAAAAATTGACCGGATCCAATGCCGCGGAGGGCTTCGGCGGAAGGCAGGGTAAAATGGTAAGCGCAAGAATTAGATCGGCCCATATAGCACCCTAACAAGCTGTTTTGCTACATCGTTTTCTGAATTCACTTCATCGTATCCTTGCGCAATCGCATGAATCTTACAGATGTAAAGTGTATGATAGCATTGACATCTATGAGGATGCATGACGTTGGAGTAGGTGACCCATGCGAGTCGCATACTGCAGGCGAACGGTGGACTGGCACTAGTGATGTCTCGCGCCGCGGCCTATGATCAGAGCCGATGGACCTTCCATAGGTGCATCGTGTCGTAGTGCAGAGGCTAGGGCTTGAATCCTTCTGGTCGAGAAAGACTGATGAACTCTAGCTTTCTTCACGAGCTTTTGTGGTCTTTATGGCGACAGTTGCAGTGAGCCCTCATAGCGAGTACCGAGCGGTTAATGGTGCCCCCGCCTCTTGTTCCGGAATCAATCGAGACTCGTCACGTTCAAGTATCCAGCTTATATAGCTGAATCAAGCATGGTGGGCTCGCTTCATAAACTGTAAGGTCGCCTGCAGTCTATACGGAATTTCATCACCAGCAGGACTCCGACGCTGCTAATAGCCCAGCGATAGGCTAGATCATTACTGGCAAAGACGCGGTTTGAAAAGCCGTACCGCGTCATGAGCGACATTAGCGATGAAGATGACCTCCTCAATCCCACACGGAAGAAACGAAGACTCGACAAGGGAAAAGGAAAGGTCGTGATAGCGGATTCGGAAGATGAGGACGATAGCATCGGTGCACCCTCGCGACCGACATCTGCGCTACCAAATTCCGCCAACGCCCAGCCAGATAGCAGACACAATGCCGTTCAAGCCGTAGCAAGGGGTGCGACGGATTCGGGCGCTTCTACGTCGATATCTACCTATACACGTAGAGCAACGAGGCCAACAAACGATGTACAAGTGGCACAAGAGAGACCGAAAAAGACTACAACCGAAGCCGAGGATGATTTAAGTGACGAAGAGGCTGGTGGGCGGAAAGGGCGGAATCAAGCAAACAAGTGGGAGACGTTTCAGAGAAGTTGGGAAGCCGTTACGGAGGATGAGACGGGAGGCTTGCAAGGCGCTGTTGATAGGCTGCTAGCAAAAGCTAGGCGGAGAAGGTGAGCGTGAAGGAACGGGATTGGGCGTTGCTATGCTGCTAATCGTGATCTTGCTGGCCAGAGCAGAGACATCTCAGTCGTCTCTACGTCGCTCAATCATTCGCCACATGTACATATTGTTCGACCTTTCGTCCTCA
Organism: Naganishia sp. PT2105A-2; assembly: GCA_023628115.1. NCBI lineage: Eukaryota > Fungi > Basidiomycota > Tremellomycetes > Filobasidiales > Filobasidiaceae > Naganishia > Naganishia sp. PT2105A-2. Next base: position 103,359 of record JAMALG010000047.1, on the reverse strand, counting down.
ATGGCCGAAACCGATCTGAAACCAAATCGGTGAGCTGGTCGAGTTGTGCTGAAGTGATGTCTGGTCTCTAACTGAATTCCCAGGTTTGACCTGACTTTGCGATATTTGCGGGCTTTCGTGACGGAATGGTTCGATCAGAATCCATTAGGACAGGTGAGCTCTGTAGCTATGTTGACAAGAGATAGGGAGGAACTGAATTGACATTCAGATAGGAATCATCGGCTTGCGAGATGGTCTGGCAGAAATGATCATAGAGATGGGCGGTAATCCGCATGCGATATTAGCAGCTCTGGCAGATAAGCGGAAATTTGAGCCGTTGGGTGAGCCAAGTCTTCAGAATGGCTTGGACATGGCCAGAAGCAGTATGGGGCAAGTTAAGCACCGAGAGTGCGTAACGACTGTACTAATTTCTCTGTGTAGCCATCTTCCGTCGACAAGCTCCCTCGAGGTTCTAGTCTTGTTCTCATCTCTCACATCGACCGACCCCGGCTCAATCCACAAAACTCTCGCAGCCCTCATCACATCGAAAATACGCGTTAGCATCATCGCTCTCGCCGCCGAACTCAAGATTTGTCGTCTCATTGCGGAGAAGACGGGAGGAAAATTCGGCGTGGCATTGAATGAACCACACTACCATGATCTGATGTGGGAAATGGTCCAAGCGCCAGCAACTACGATGGCGGGTACGACTGGTCTCAAAACAGCATTGGATACGGCCGCCAAGCGAGCTCGAGGTGGCGGATCCAGTAGCAAGGCCCCGCCTTGTGATCTGATGATGATGGGTTTTCCGACGAGGTTACCAATCGCCAGTCCCATCAGCCTCTGTGCTTGTCACGGCGCGATGAGGCAGGGTGGCTATCTTTGTCCGCGGTGTGGGGCAAAGGTATGCGAGGTTCCGACAGATTGCGAAGTGTGCGGACTCATGGTGGTCAGTAGCCCACACCTGGCGCGAAGGTTTGTGATTCGGCAAAGAGGGGTTGCTATTCGGTTGCGTTTCTGACGTTCGCTCTCATCCTTAGCTACTGGTTCTTGTTTCCCGTACCATCGTATCAGACAATGTAGGTGATAAGTCGGTCGCGAGCGACTTCACAGGTTTATATCTCTGCATTTCTAGTTCGACCGAGGACATGTCGACATCACAGCAACTATCCTGTTACGGATGTACCGTACCCTTTCCAGAGGTGAGTCCAGTATCTTCTTAGCTCAAGACTCCTGACCGACAAGGTTCTGCCCGTGACAGTCAACAGTCAATGAGACTGGAGTGGCTCACATCGACACAAGCGTCTCACCTACGGGCAGATATCGGTATGATTGCCGGGAACAATAAAGAAAGCCATGTATGCTGATGCAACGATTCCGACGCAGATGTCCCAAATGCGAGAAGGATTATTGCATGGACTGTGATCTCTTGTACGTCTGATAAAGGAGACTGCTCAGTCCTCGCGCTGATCGGTTGGCGCTCACAGTATTCACGATGTCCTGCATTCCTGCCCGGGGTGCGCTGGCGGGTGATTTCTCTACTATCTCGTACTTGTTGTATAGCACGAGCGTTTGCATCTGTGCATGTTGCATATCAGGACGGGAGACCGAGTCGCTTCTGGCTACCGATCTGCTGTTGATATGCTGTAATACGTCAAGACTATGACAAGCCGTCTTGGACACTGTGTCACGCAAACTCAACGATGGCCTTATCAAAGCCCTCCCGTTTGTCCGTGAAATCCTCGGCACGAATCCTGTACCACAGTCACGCAGGAACTATGACAATGGCATACATGGAAAGATCGAACCTGAACAACACTGCATTGAATTCAAACGGATATACAACGTTATCGAGAGACGTTTAGAGTGAGCCGAAACTATCAATACCAAAAAGGAGTGGCCAGCCATTTAGAATTACTTCTTGACATGAGACGCCGAGGGTACTTACGTCTTCATTCTCTCCACGTCTATCTTGCTCTCCTCGGTCATCAACGCTCTATCCCTGCGCCGGCTGAGTCGTCTGACCCGGCCCATCAGCCTTATCCTGCTCCTTGGCCTCTGCGGCCCTCTTTTCCGCCAGTTGGGCCCGCGTGAGGCCTTCTCCGCCCGAAGCTTTGTGCAGGGACTGGACGTTGGGCGAGGAGCCGAGGCCGGACCCGGTTACTTGGCCGAAGCCTGTGGTCGGTGGGTTCGAGGAGAGGTTGGACTGAGATGAGGGGATGGCGTTAGCGGAAGGCGAAGGGCTGATATCCACATATCGACTCACATCGGACATTGTGATATGGGATACTGGCGATTCTTGGTATGAGGTGGCGTAAAGGACGAGAGGTGCAACCGTGATCAGGACAAGACGACAAAGCTTGACGGGGCGCAGACATCACTTGCCTATCGCGCCGTCGGCGTTGTCCGGGGTGACAGACGCGCGTCGCGATACGTCATGCGGGGGTCAACTCGGTCGCGTGTGCTGGTCGACCTGAAATGGTAGTCATTCATATGGATCGATCGCGGTTGGCCAGGGAGTTGGTATAGCAAGACCAGTAGTAACACTCGTCAACGACTCACAGGCTCTACTTCAGCCACTCGTCAAGATGTCGTTCATGCCGCAAGAAACCGATCCGCTACTGGCGGATCCCAACCGTCCAAGCAAAACTCAGAATCCGCCGCGCCCCGTCGATCCGAACGATTCTCAAGCACACATCGATGCCTCTTCCGAGCTCGATTCAGACGATGAAGCGATGGGAACGTGGGGAACACGGGATGACCGATCAAAGTGGCGGCAGCGGGTAGACTATTTCGCCTTGGGCTGTATTCTTCTGGGAGCCGTGCTGTTTGTCGGTGTCGTTTGGTATGTCGTTCTGGACACGCAGATGAAGGATGGGCATTTGGGTATGTGTCAGCCTGTGAAGTCAACTATACGATAGCTTAAGTTCCTGCGATGCAACAGGCCCATTTGTCTATCATCCAACGAGTCAGAGTCTGGGAATCGCGTTCGCCGTACTCTGTAAGTCCATTCTTATCCGCTCACAAGGGCCACAGCGATTTATTCGCCTCCGTAGCCATCCAATCTCTACAGTCAACAACATCCTCTGCCGGTTCTCGGTTGAAGGAAAGAGCATGGAAGCAACACCAAGTCCTCCTCGTCGCTTTCGCCTTTCCTCTATTTGCCCTCGGCTCGAGCGCCATCATTTATAACAAGGTCAAGCACCATGCGCCGCACTTCCAGAGTTTGCACGGAAAGCTGGGACTAGTGACGCTATCGTGGATGGTACGCTGTCCATCTTTTCCCATCTGAAGTATATGCTGACCCGTCCCCAGGTCATTCAAGCGCTCGCGGGGGCGCTCGCTCACCATTTCGCTCCAACCTACGGCGTCAAAGCAACGCGATTTTATTCCGTGCATCGAGCTTCGGGGTATCTCCTGATCCCCTTGATCGCTGTTACAGCCTTCACCGCTAGCTACACGGACTGGGTCAAGACGCATTCTCAATTCGGCGTCCGGGTCATCGGGTTTGACGTTGGGTTGCTGTTGGTGGCGATCGGCGTTGTCTTGCGAATTCGGTGAGTGTCGCGTACGCTGGTGTTCACACCAAGCCTTACCCATCCGCCTGTTTTCAGGATTGGCAAGTTGAATATCTGGAACGCTTGGAAGATCTCCTTTGCGAAAGACACCAACGCCCCGAACGCGAGGCGGTAACGAAGTCGATATTTATCGTGATCGGACATGAGGGGTGTAGACTACCGTCGTCAGGGCAGCCCTGCGATGACGGGACAGATAACAAACGCACTCTCGGTGCTAATGACATTCATATACAACGCTTGCTGATTCGCCCAAAATCTATATGTACAACTGTTGGTGATTGCGAAAAAAGATAGTGATCGTGGGCAGCGTGGAGAGTTGGGGGGTGACGGCCCAGCCTCGCACCGGCATCTGCTTCATCGGTTGTTTTTGGCGGCACGAGCGGCGTTGAGTTGCGCTACGTGTTGGGTCAAGAACTCTTGTGTTTGCGGCCTGGAGATCATAAGTCGATAAAATACCTCGTCAAACTGCCAGGTATCACAAAACATACCTCATTCTCAAGACTCGCAGCAGCAGTTCTGCGACTCGCTCTTCGTCATTCGGCTTGGATTGTCCTCCTCCGCTAAAGCTCGAGTCTGTTGGCGAAAGAACAGGTCGCTTGCCACGAGGAGAGGTGACGCGCCCTGCACCCTTGATGGCGGCAGAACACTTTTCTTTGAGAGATGGAGTGGGTAGGTCCAAGTATTGTCCAACAAGAAGGATATCCCTGTATCCCCCAGCCTGCAAAGCTGCCGTCGGTACGCCGTGTTCTTGACCGTTTTCAGCTGCATTGAAGAATGATTTGAGAAGCTGTAGACGGGATGATATTCAGCACGTCTTTTTATGATCCGTCCACACGAACGTACTTTTAGCCATTGGAATACTACGGTCACTTCCTGTGGGCTGGGGGGCTCCGCATGAGATTCCTTGTCTGACAGGGGAGGGATCAAAATCGACAACAGCATGTCCACCACGCGTTTCCAGACCGCCGTCATCACGTCCACACGTAGTTCATTGGGGAAGGTGACATTGAATGTCGAGAACTGATAGAATCGTCAGAGACGCCAGCAACTCGACTTGCTCGCGCTGCTTACACAGGTATCAAAGTAATCAAACAAGACATTCAGGCTTTCTTCGTACTCTTGATCGGTCAACCCTGTCGGTCTCGACATGCCTTTCTTTGACTTCGCGGTCAAAGGTTTAATAACTTCTCGCGCCCTCGCCAGGGAGATGTGTAGCTTGATCGTGTCTGCCATCTGGACTTCGGTGAGCAGTCGCTCATTTTCAGTAGCCTGTGGAAACTAAGCTTACCTTGTCAATCAGGTGTCGAATCATGTCGTTGGCTACCCTGTCAAGAGTACGCCTTGCCGCATTCAAATGGTAGTCCATTTCATGTCGATGCGCAGTTTCGAGCTCCACACGCAAATGGATCGTTCCTCGAGGATTGAGCGGGATGGCGATGTCACGAACAGGCGTCTCCCGATAGGCCAGAGGGTCAAGTTTCAACGTAGCTGAGCCAATCATCTCGTTTTTGCCGACAAGAGATCGGTTAAAGCAAGAAATCTCGAGATTAGCGAAGGTGGAGATGCCGTGTTGGAAGTCTTCTTCCCAGGTTGGATCGATTTGGGACATGACTGTTTTCGTTTTGTGAATTCTCGCGTTTGAGCCCGAGGCGTTCACGACCACGAACGCGTCCGCGGGATTTGTTAGGGATTTGCTGTACAAGTTCTCTCCTCGCTCGATAACGACGTGGAAGGTGTACTTTGCCGTGCCGGCTGCTTGTACGGTTGTAATACCAGCCTTCGAACGGTGTTCCTTCACGATTCTTGAGGTTTCTGCGCTTTCCAGAGCGATTCCAAGATCTTCTGTACACTGCTGAGCAGCGATCATATTCGTAATCTTCACGCAGGCGGCAGGCGGTATGACGAAGCTGTCTGCCTTCCTTCGTTCGAATGACTTGACCGCTTGCTTGCCCTTGACTAGCCAAGCACTCGCCTTGTTGTTAACCGTTGGAACAGCTTCGGAAGTAGGCGTTGACGGGTTTGCATGATCGAGCTCGGCGTTGAATAGGTTCTGCACTGTTATCGCGTATTGATTGATCGCCGTGGAAGATGTCTGAGCAGGAGAATTCAGCACGATTCACTGTTTTACAGCGCTCTTCCGCTCACCTTGGACAAATCGATCAAATAGCACGCCCTCCTGTATGGCTGCAGAGGAAGCTCATGTAGGACCGTCTGACACGCCCGTCGGATAAAATCGAAAAGATCCAGCACAGATTGGCTGTGCCTCAAGTTGCCCTCGGGTACCCACTTTCAGACGAGGAGAATGTCAACACGAGTCTATGCGAAGGATAGACGTCTCACTTACACTATCCATTCCAACGGCTCGACTGACCCAATTATGAGTGTCGACTTCTTCAGTCGCCTTCAGCCACTCCATGACATGCGGCTCGAAGAAAGCCTCTAGATCGAAATCGGAGGGCGTGCTATTAATTGGATGACGTTGAGTGTTCTGCGAATAGGCGTGGCACGGAGATACATACTTGGGGCAAACATCCTCCCAAAGACTGAACAGTCTCGCTGTCTTTTCGTACAATCCGAAGATGACCTCCGCCTTCCTTCCCGGTTGGGGTTGATCGAAGGCTTGTAGCTCGGCCAGAAACAAAGGCAGTTGGCGAGAAAGTATGATGGCAGGTGGGTTGAGCCTACACATGAGAGTCTTGTATCAGAATGGCATTACCAGCTAACGCCAAAATAAGCTCACAAGTCGCCGACGTTGTATTTCCAGACCTTCATCGCCCTCTCCACCGCGCAAGCTATCCAATCTGCCATCTTTTCATAGCCCTTCAGACCATCCTCCGTCTGCTCCTGACTCGCCAACACATCCCCGTTGGACTGAATCAATGACATCGCTTGCACAGCATACTCGGAAACGGCCATTGCTTGCAATTCATCCGCAGTTTCGCTCCAAGCTGCCTTTGATGCCTGAGGTAGTACCGCCAGAAGTGTTTTCGACGAGAAGAGTACATGCGCCACAAGCGGGATAGAATGCGGTGGCGCCAATGGTGGAATGGCTGTGATTGGGAACAAGGTTGCCGTTGCTTTCGAAGTTTCCTCCAAGAGGAAAGAAGACAGATTTGCAAGGGTGTGACTCTGGGACTCTCGCTGCAGGTGTAACGAGATTAGCTCTTTTCTTGCTGATCACGAATCGAACTTACATCATCTTCATCGAGGGTGTTCGAGATATCGGTCTCCAGGTCGCGAAGCGCTTCTATCACTCGCCTACCCCAGCTATCTTGCTTCGTTTTCAGTTCCCTGAGGTCATTCCGACCTAACTTGACGGTTCCAATGCGCTCGTCATCCGTTTGACTCTTCAAGATATTCTCTCGCCATATTCCGACGACCGCTTCCGCTTGCAAAGCGGTCCTCTCGCTCATCCCCCAGACGCCGGCGCAAAGATCCAGCAAGCGTTCCTCGTCGTATACAGCGTCTGACAGTGTTGTTTCGTGACCCAAAAGGAGATAGAGTCGTGCCGCCAGCCTCTGGAAGACCTTGTCTTTATCGACAGATGGCGTGAAGAAGAAGTTTGCGCCAGAGATTGAGTCAGCCTCGCTGTTCGTGGTGTAGATCGACGACCGAGAAGCCAACGTGAATCCAGCAAGATCAGGCCGGCCGTGCATCAAGGTTGCGATCTCATCCTGCAACGAAGCGATACGGTCTTGCATCGAACCAGATGAAGCAGAACGAGGGTCTGCCTTCAGCTCGGTCAGGTGCTGCTTGAGATCGGAGAGGTATGCCTAAGGGAGATGCATCAAATCGTGCACCTCGATCGAGAGAAACCAGCCCTGACCTTTTCGTCCAGACCAGCACGCTTTAACGCGTCTAGATCACTGCGCAATTTCGCTCCATCGACTCCCCACACGCGGCGCACTACGTCAACGAGATCCGCTCCGGCCGTATCCACAAACGCCGACATACTGCCACCCCTCATGCTCGAAGCCGTAGTGCTCATCTGAGAAGGCGTGGCGAGACCAGAAATGACGGACTGAGGAGACGATGGCGGTGATGGCTCATTTTTGCTTGCGAACGATCCCGAGCGGAACACGGAAGGCACAGACGGTACCGGCGGAATGGTTGACGAAGGTGAGAGGGGTGTCGATCCACTCATCGAGCTAATGGACAGTCGCGAGAGTCGAGCGGTCTCCGGTTCCTTGGGAGATCCAGCACGAACACCATCGTGCTCTGTCCGTTCCTGCAGAGAAGCATAGTATTCCAGCTCGACGCGTAGTTTGGTGAAAGCTTCCCGTTCACGATCATCGATTTTCTTGTTCAAGGGCGAATAGTGATTCGTGATGGCAGTCTGCAATAGCGAGATGAAATGGGCCAGATGTATTGCTTTTGAATCACCCTGGAGATTGATTCCGGATTTGCCAGGACTGGAGCCGCCGGCGGTATTCGGTAGCGAAATGACCGTTCCTCGTCGCATAGCCGGCGTCAAGGCGGAGGCCGCAAGATAGGCGTTTCCAAACGAGTCAACGAGAGCGGGAATGTACCGCAGGTTCGTTCCCGAGTTGGTCTTTGTCGCTTTCTTGTTCGGCAAGTGCGAAAGGAACGTATTCACCGCTAACGACAAGGGTTGATCTTCAGCGTTCCGTGTCAACTCAGGCTTGACGAGAACGTACTGCTTCGCCACATCGGGTCACCACCTTCGTTTCCCAAAACCTCCCAGAAGCCATTGGCAAGGGTCTCTTTGGGCAACTTTCCTCCAGCCTCCGTTTGCGTTTGAGCCGCGTCTGGAGCTTTCAAGTGCGAAATGCTCTTCTTTCTGCCGAAGATTCCAGACTTGCGATTGGCAGTGTCCGAGCTCGGGCTACTGGCGATCGGCGTGGATGCTCCTGGACTCGCTGGTATGTTGGAAAAGTAGGATGCAGGGCTTCCTGGGGAATGCGTTGTCATGGGAGTCTGCACGGTCGCAGATATAGGAGAAGCCGCTCCTGATGAACCCGCGCGACGACCGTTTCGCAGGATATTGTTGAGGTGTCTGGCGCACGGTTTGAACAAGACTTGCAACTTCATGATGATGGTGGACTCACGCAACTCGCAATGCATAACCATAGGTAACCAAATCCAACTCGTCCCGCATCCCCAGATCGCTGATTTTCGCTCGTTGCGACATGTTGATTCCTGGTTCGTCGAGTACCACGGTCTCGGATCCGTCGTTCAAGCTCAACCAAGGGGACCTTGCGTTGGTTGGCGTTCCAGGATCCTCGTCGAGGCCACCTTCCACTTCGGCGCGCATGGTGATGGACGGTATCGATTTACTTATGTCGGAGCAGGCTGGCGCGTGGCAAGGAATCGGGCACTCGCACACTTCACGTCCGCAGCATCTACACAAATCACGTCTTCGTATGCATGCCTCGACGGAATGCGGACAGACGACAATAATCTTGCCAAAACCAAGCACAAGCAAACGACTGCTACCAAGGAAGCTGAAACACGTCGCGTCTTTCGCTCCGAAGCCACGAGGGCAGGCAACAAGCCCCACCGCGTATACTACCGCGTATCAGTTTTTCAACTAACCTTTGCAGGCCGGATCCGGAAACAGCTAACCCCTGAAATAGATTCGAGCGAGGTAATAGGATGATGACAAGTTGAATTGAGTAGAGTTGACAGCTGGCAAAAGTGGATGCATTTACAGAGCCCATCATTGAGCTTATTGAAGATGCCCAAGCTCCGTGCCACACTGGGAATGCGTGTGAATGCTGGTCAAGGTTACGAAAAATAGTGATATGCGTTTGACAACAGGGAGAGTTCAGCATTACGTTTTGAGACGTCAGAATATGGAGACTTTTTATGCGAAAAGTCTATCTCGAGAGCTTGGAGATTCAAGCTCTCAGCTAGGAAGTATCGATGACAAGGGCAATCCACCTAACAAGCTAGCCAACAGTTCTTCGACAACTTCGATTCACGTGTCGCTGTGAAAAGTGATCGTCGGTCAGGCAACATTAGTAAACCCCGTCCCTGAATAGCTAGGGAATCAAGATGGCTAAAAAGAGGCTTGCACGAGCAAGTGAGGAAGTCGCCGACGACAATCTTCGTAACTTGGCATATAGGCAAAGAAGGGAACCAGAGGTAATAACCTAGATCGGCGGGATACTATAGCTTCCCATGTCCCAAGATTTTGGTTGATCCATCCCTCTAGTATATCGAGCCGGTTGATGCTTATCACCCTACCTCTCTTTGACGGGCGTCGACTTATATTGAAATCTTGATCAGCCTGTCAGAGCAATTCGTTCACCACCTTCAAGCCCGTCCGTTGATATGACCAATAGAAAGCCAGCTCAGGACATCGCACGACCCCATGGAAGTCTATATCCCATAACCCTAAAACCTTACAACGCGATCCTCCGACCCCTCAACACCCACGCAACCCCCGCTACGGCGCCGGTATACCCCACCAACACGCCCACCGCCACTCGATCCGACGCATACATGCTTTCCATCCCCACATTGATCGCGCCCGTCAAGAGGTTTGCCTATCCCTCGAATGAGCCATACAGGAACGATTGAAAGAGAATGGGACGTACGATGAGGAAGAGGATGAGGCCGTTGGTGTTGATTGATTCTAGGAGCGCTGGTACTTTTCGCCCGTGCGTGGGGAAGGCATGCCGCTCGATGAGATAGTACCCGAGGAGGAACGTCGCGTTGAACGCCGCGGTCCATATGACGTAGGGCGCGTTTGCCTTTTTTTTCGGGTCGGTCAACTTTCATTACTGGCGTTATATGAGAAGGGGCACATACGAGGCGTCGTGAGACGGGGACTTGGAGGGTGCGGAGGAGGAACAGAAGGATCCATGAGCTCGCCGCGTGGGAAACGAGCGTGCGAACGATGACGCCCTCCCTGGCAGGTTGCTGCGCCGTCGTCGGGACAATGCGACTCCCTATGGCATTCCCCACGAGGTAGATCGCAAAGTACCCTTCAGGCCACCGCGTCAGCGTTTTTTCTTTTTCTTTTTCTTTTTGCCACGGAGCAGAAGAGCGCGTGGACGTACCGGGAAGACTGACGAGCCCTTCCTTGTTCTGGTATACGAGCCCGCGGGATTTGCGACTTGTCGTCTCGGGCTGGATAACCCATTGTTCGAGGCCCGCGCTCAGGGCGACGCTATGCGCTAATGAAGGGGATCAGCGCGGTGTTTTGGAGGGTGTAGGTGTGCGTACCGAGGAGGATGAGCGTAATGAGGAGGGGGGTTGGGAATCGTGCGCGGATGGGCGCGAGGAGGGAGGCGAGGAGCGGGGTGGCAGCGAGTGTAAAGAAAAAGTTCCAGTGGACGCCGTATTCCGTGATGTGTTCCTGGTAGGTCATCCACTGTCATTAGCGTTTGTAGATCTGGAAGTGAGGACGGACGGACGTACGGGGTAGTCGACGCCCTTGACCATGATGACGCGGATCATGCCGAGCGCGATGACGGGCAGACATTGTTTGATCGTTCGCCGGAGGGAAGGCGCGCGAGATGGGTTGATGGATGCGAGGCCCTGGGAGAAGACGAAGGAGCCAACGCCGACGTCCATCTGTCACGGGATCAGCCTCGCCATTCGAAAGGGTGAAGTAATAGCAGGACCTACGAGACTCGTCCCGTAATCTTCGGTCTTTGCAAACGCGCGCGGAAAGAGCGGAAAGTCGACAGCGAGGATGGCAATGACGGTCATGCACATCATGTGTGCGCGCCATGTCGTCAGGAATGCACGATGACGCGGTGCTGGTGCCGGATCACGCGTCTGTGGCCGCGGCGGGATGAGCCGAATGAGCAGAGCAAGGCAAGCGAGCGCGGTGTTGAATGCGTAGGGATGGGCTGCGCATATTGTCTGGCCGAGGAGGAGCGGGAGGAAGGCGACGAGGTAGTCTGTCACGGGGCTGTTTGTGAGGTTCCGCGAAGCGAGGGACGCGTAGAGGAGGTAGGATGTACATCCAACCAGGCTGACTGCCTGGATGTTGGCGATGGATGAGCCTGTGCCGTGTGCGACAAAGTGCTCCTTTGCCTGTTTGTACGCCATGTGGAGAGCCGACGAGCCGACATCAAGGGAAGCCCAAGACGACCTTGTGAAATACGCTCGCCATGAGATGAGTCATCTGCATCCGCGTCTTCCCCCGACTCTGGCCTGCGAGGTTTTCGATTGTGCGGTGACTAGCGCGGGGCGGCGTCTCGTCTCTCGCTCGCCCATAAGGAGGCCCGTCGTGTGCTGCTTCCCTCGCTCACCGTACAGGATCCACCTTTCTCTTCCTTTCCCCACACCACCCCGCCCTTGCCACTTTCACCCACATCCAATCCACGACTCTTCCCCCATCCAATCATGTCCGACACTTCAAAACCCGCCGCCGCTCCTGCTCCTGCTCCTGCTCCTGCTCCTGCTCCCTCTTCCGTCCCCGCCAACGACAGCGCCACCGCCGTCCCCGAGATCTCGGAACCCAAGTCGTCCGCCGTCGGTGACGATGCCGACGAGTCGTCTCATCCCGTCGACCTCAATGCAGGAGGAGAGGATGGCAAGGGAACAATCACGCTCCGTGCGTTGATCTCGACCAAGGAAGCCGGAATCATCATCGGCAAGGCCGGAGAAACGGTCGCCAAGTTGCGGGACTCGACCAAGGTCAAGGCCGGCGTCAGCAAGGTCGTCAGTGGCGTTCAAGATCGCGTGCTCAGTATCACGGGCAGCGTCGACCAGATCTCCGAGGTGAGTCTCCGCTGCTGTTGCTGCTGCCTTGACCTGGAACTCACACCCTCGACAGGCCTACGGCCAAGTCGCCAACCTCCTCCTCAGTACCCCGCTCGCCGATCCCACGCACCTCCCTAGCAATGGATTCTGCTCTCTCCGCCTCCTCATCTCCCACAACCTCATGGGCACCATCATCGGCCGCCAGGGTCAGAAAATCAAGCAAATCCAGGACGCCTCGGGCGCACGCATGGTCGCCAGCAAGGAAATGCTGCCGCAATCGACGGAGCGTGTTGTGGAGGTGCAGGGCAACGTTGAAGCGATCAAGCATGCGTTGAGGGAGATTGCCACGTGTGTACTCGAGGATTGGGAACGCGCCCAGGGGACGGTGCCGTACCACCCTGGAGCGGCGGGCGATCAGGGCGTCCTCGCCGGTGGACTCGGCGCACAGACGGTGACGGGTCCGACCGGCGGGATTCGAAGGACGTCGCTTGCCACAGGGCCGTTCGGGCTCGGGGATAGGCGGCAGTCCCGCGCGGCGCCGATGCCCGGGGGCGATAGGAGGCAGAGCGAGACGGCGGCGCTGGCGCTCGCCAATGGCATGGCGGGGCTCAACATGAATCCGTTTGCCGGAAACGGGGCCAACCCTGCTGCGCCGCCGTTCGCGCCGGGCTACTCGGCCGCTCCGCAGCAACAGGCCCTGTCGGCCACGTCGGCCAACTTTTCCGTCGACCCGCTCTCCCCGGCCGCTACTACCACCACGTTTGGCGCTCCGGCGTCCGCCATCTCGGCTCCTGCGCACCAACTCACCGGCGCCAGCCTCAAGACCCAAAACATCTCGATCCCCTCGGACATGGTCGGCTGCATCATCGGCCGTGCCGGCAGCAAGATTACCGAAATCCGACGCCTCTCCGGGTCCCGAATCTCTATCGCCAAGAACCCGCACGACGAGTCGGGGGAACGCATGTTCACCATTGTCGGGTCCGCCGAGGCGAATGAAAAGGCGCTGTATTTGTTGTATAGTCAGTTGGAGATCGAGAAGCAGCGAAGGGTCAGCGCCGGGGCCGTTCAGGGTGGCGAGGCGGGAAGCAACGGCTACGAGCATGCCTAGGCGGCGCCGCGGCTTTGCGGATATGCATCAGGTCGGATTCGCCGCTGATGGATGTCTCGCTGCGTTGATTGTTGAAAGATGTGAAATAATGGTCGGACGAAAGAAATGAAAACAATGCAAAATGATAATATGCTCGAATTACCTCGGGTTACTCGAGCCATACGGCGTGACTCGCGCCATCGCCCTGCATCAACTCTACCCTACTAACCTCCTCGAACGCCTCTCCATTCCAACTAATCACAACCACCAAGCCCGGGTCACTATCATCCGTCAACACGATCCACTCCTGTTCATCCCCCTTGCCCCGCCCATTCACCGCCACGACCTCGATCGCATTCGCCTTGCCCCCGTTCGTCGGCGTCTCATACACGGCCACGGGCGCCTCCCCCGGATGGACGAGGTGGCCCGTCGCGGGATCGACGGCGTACGCACAGAGAAGTCCGCGGATGGAGGGGTCCTTGCCGCGCGTGGTGGCGAAAACGTGCGGGGTCGTTTTGGAGAGGCGGATGGTGTCGCCGCGGTAGTCGTGTGGGTCTGCGCCTGCCGGGGTGCGTTAGCGAGAATCTTTGCGATGAGGCGATGAGACGAACCTTGCGGGATCATGCTCGAGGAGTGGACATAGTCGAGGCCTTGCTCGGTGATTTCATACACGTCGACGAATTGCGCTGTAATAGACGATCAGCGGCACAGCACGGGAGTGTTTACACGGCGCTCACTATGTTCCGTCACCTGTTTTTGCCAGAAGTATAAGTACATCTCTTGTCAAGCCTCGTCGCCGCAGAACTCACAGCATAAAGACACTTTCCATTTGCCGAGACGACCGCATGCCGCGGTCCGTCCTCTTCGCGCGCGCTCTTGACCTCTTTCACGAGCTCGAGCGTACCGTCCGGCTGCGTCTGATGAACCCAGATCGCATTGGCGCCGCTGCCCATTCGGCGGGTTAGCAATACGTTGGGGAAAGACAAAAAGATGCAAACGTACAGGTCGGGAATGTAGGCTCTTCCGTTCGGATCGAATTCGATGCCGTGAGCGCCGTAGCGCTGGGATGGGGGTTAGCTACAGAAAGAAGGAGACCTCGCTCAGAGGCTCACCAGTGCCTTGTTTGTCTTGTCCCAGCCTTCCAGTTGATCTTCCGGCACAAACAAGACCTCCTGCAATTTCTCGCCGAAACCGGTCGTGGACGATGCGTTGGGCTTCGCGTGCACTTCGCCGGTCGGTCCGCCGATCGAGTAGATGTGAGAGTTTGTGAGGGTGATATATGATGAGATGGCCGCTGCGAGGGGCATCAGCGGTGATCATTTCAATGCTTCAAAAGGCTTACTGATCGGCGTCTTTCCCTGATACGTCAACTCGATCACGGGCGCCTGATCCTCGGCTACCGCTCCCGCCGCGACATGAAAGCTATAAAGACTCGGCGGCCACGCCCAGCTCGTCGCATAGAGTGTATCCCTTCCCGGGGAGAGCGCGAGATACTGATGCGCGCCATGGGCGGGGACACGGGATTGGATGGTGAGTTGGCGTGTGAGGGTGCTGAATTGGAGGATGTAGAGGTAGATTGAGGTGAATGTGCCTATGGGGGGTTGGGTTCAGCGACGGGGGAGAGCTGTGTGGGCCAGGGAGACTTGCCGCATAGGATGGGGATGACGTCGTTTGCGTTGGAGGTGAAGAGCTGGGAGGCGTCCATTGTGGGCTGAGTCGCGGAGGAATGCATGGCACTCGGTGACCGACGAGGAGAGGAGGCGCGCCATAAATGAAGCAAATTAAGGCAGGGGAACGAGGTGAGACACGCGCTGCCGAGTATGCGGGGTGATTCGGAAACAGATGCCGGACGTGCGGACATTTCTCGCCCGAGCGCGGTTTATATACCGGTGAAGCAGTGGCGAGTGGTTTGTTCGTGGAGAGATTGCCATAGCCATCGCTCATCATGCCCAGACTCGCATTCACCGCCAACCCGGCACTCGCCGCCATCCGTGCACGCGGATTCGCGACCTCGTCCGTGCGCCAGAGCCTCGAGAGCATCAGGCAGAAGAACCGGGACGATGTCGTGATTACCGTACGCTCGTCGCGCCCTATCCCCTAAACCCTCGCTCACCCATCTCTCGCAGTTCGCCAAACGAACCGCCCTCACGCGCGCCAAGAAGGGCGCCTTCCGTGACACCTCGTCCGACAGCTTGCTCTATGCTTTGCTACAAAAGGGCATGGATCAATCCGGCGTCGACCGCAACATCGTAGGCGACATCATCGCCGGCGTCTGTCATACGCCTTCGCCCGCCTACGAGGTTCGCGCCGCGAGCTTGGCCGCTGGGTTTCCAGAGACGACGCCGGCCGAGGCGATCAATCGGTTGTGTTCGTCCGGTCTGATGGCGATCAGGCATGTGAGCGATTCGATTGCGAGGGGGGATTTGGAGGTGGGCGTGGCGGTAGGATATGAGAGTATGAGTAGCCAGTACGTTGTCGTGAGGATTGACTGCGACGTCGCTAAATCCTCGCATAGTCCTCGACCGACGCCAGTCTTTGGCAGCGAGGCGATCCGGCAAAACGCCGCTTCCGTCGACTGCGCCAAGGTGAGCACGGGAAAGCCATCCTCCCTTCGCTCCAGCTTACACCCCTCATATAGCCCATGGGCTGGACATCAGAAATGCTCGCGCTCGACTACAACATTTCCCGCGAGAGGCAAGACGAATACGGCCTCGTCTCGCACAACCGCGCCTCGGCCGCTCAGCAGGCCGGGAAATTCCAAGACGAGATCATCCCCATCACGACGAGCGTCCTTTCGGATCCGAAAGACCCCAATTCGGCCCGGGAGGAGATCATCGCGGACAAGGATGACGGGATCCGGCATGGGCTGACGATGGACAAGCTACGCGCGGCCAAGCCCGCGTTCAAGGATTACGGGGATGCGCGGTCGACGGGGCCGAATTCGAGTCAGGTGACGGACGGCGCGGCGATGGTCGTCATGATGCCGCGCTGGAAGGCCGAGGAGCTGGGTTTGCCCATCTTGGCAAAGCATGTGACGACGAGTGTTGTGGGGTGTAAGCCGAGGGTGATGGGTGTCGGGCCGGTCTATGCTATTCCGTGGGTCTCGAGTGGAGGCGCGAAAGGTACAAAGCTGATGGATCATGCCTCTTGTAGCAAGGTTCTCGAGCGAGCGGGTATCACGAAGGAAGAAGTCGATTTGATCGAGGTGAGCAGGGTTTTCTTGCGGCTCCATCTTTGGTCTGACATCCTCTTTCAGCTCAACGAGGCCTTTGGATCCATGTACGCATACTGCGTGGAGACGCTAGGTCTGGACAATGAAAAGGTCAATGTCAACGGTGGCGCCATGTACGTGCTCTCGGGTGAAACAATCATCGACAGAGACTGATCTAGCCTCGTCTCCTTCGCAGTGCCCTTGGACATCCTTTGGGTCAGTGATCATTTTAGAACTGGCCCTTTCCCTTCGAGTACACATGCTAAGTACGCTTTGCGCACAACAGGCTGCACCGGTGTGAGACAGGTCGTCACGGGTCTTGCGGAACTCAAGCGACGAGGCGGCGAGGGTCAGGTTCTGCTGACGTCGATGTGTGTCGGTGCGGGGTAGGTTCATCATGGTCATCGCCCTGGAGAAGACGCTAACAGCATCACTTTCTTCTAGAATGGGCGCAGCAGGTATCTTTGTCACGTGATTGTACAAGTAGTTTGGCCGCATTACCCATACAATAATGCAAAGCGACGACGCACAATTCTCGAGCATCCGCAGGCATGCAAAAGCTAGCATGAAACCCGTCTGATTCTTGGCCAGATCTGAGCTTGTCATAAAGTCGACCACAAGCTGGTTCGGACGCTGTCGAGAGCCGACACGCAATAACTCGACTGTGATTTCGATAGCCGTCGGGAAGCATCGCTAGACAGGACCTTTGGGCGAGCTGAGGTGCTGTGTTTCACAGCACTGAAGTCGACCGGCGCGTTGTATAGGTTTCAGCGGACCGTCGATATTCAGGAGGGACGTTTCGGATATTGCCAAGCCGCCTACATGAAACCATCTTGTCGTTTTATGGGTTCCCAGACACCGATCCACCCTTTCAATGGCTGATACCTACTGCAACTGAGCTTTTATCACCACAAAGGGACCTAAATTTCGAATCAAAGGCGTTTTCAGGGCGCTTAAACGGGTGGCGAAAGAATGCCTTTTGCTTGCGACTTGAAGGTGCTTTCTTACAGGACCCCTATACCCCTTCAGATCGTCGTCTCCTGGATCGACAGGGTGATACGGCACAGCATTAAGGTGGATGTGTGGTATATATTGCGACGTGCGCCCCCCGTTGTCACCTCTGCCGACAAGGACACGGAATCTCGTCAACGATTTCGGACGACTTGGTCGCATAAACCAGTCATCAGATCCTTTTACCCTCTTCTCCACTTTGCTTGACAATCGCCATGAACACATCAGCTACTGGATTTAGCTTTGAGGATTTCCTCAACATCAAGACCCCGACGACTGCCAGCGGTCATGATTCGAGTAGGTTGTCGTCTATTGGTTGGGTCTGGCACTCCTGATCCATATCTCTTAGACTCTCTGGCTTTCAGTTTGATTCCTCCAACCCCGCAAGACCTTCGGAACAAGCCCTTTCCATCCCCTTTCCAGTTTTCAAACTCCGTCGGATCCGGTCTGCCATTCGAAAGCGCTTCTCCGCCACCTTATGGCGGCATCATGGGTCCGAAGCACGGCACTTCCCAGCAAAACAGTTCTTTGCGCCCCCAATCTGGTTTTCGAGACACCTATACTGCGAATCACCGAAGATCTTCAAGCGTTACCTCTCAAGGTCATCGCCATGAGCCTTACAAAACGGCTTCTCGGCAATCCAGCATCTCGTCACTCTCAGGCGCAATGCCACTTTCGGACGGTAATTCATCGGAATGGCAGTCGCAATGGGAATCGACAGACGAGGCGAGAAACATCAAGAACCGTGAAGCGCACTCCGCCTCACCGCTATCCAATGCAGAACTTTCCATCTGTCCCGCGGATCTGCAAGTAAAACCGACGGCTTTGCGAGCGCAGCGTTCCGTGCCGTCTTTTACCGCCCAAGTGCTTGTGCCCAAAACCGAACAAGTTGACAACGCCGAAGAATCGGATGCCTTCTCGGAGATGGAGATGGACCACACCTACTACAGCAGGAAGTCTCGCGCAAAGGTGCCGGTCCCAATCATCGCCACAGAGCCATTCTCGCAGAATGGCAAAGCAGAAGGTACAGCGAGAACGTCGTGGTCACGCTCTTCGGGGATCACGCGAAACAGCCGAAAGAGCAACCCGCAGAAATCGTACAGGGGGGATACCGAAGCCCGGGATTCGCCCATCTTGGTCACCGCCATCACGAGTTCGGGCAAAAAGTCGCATGCCAGAAAGGTGAGTCCGATCTTTCCTGGTAGAGCCAAACTAACTCTACCGACCCCTCAGCGACCGCAAAATCATATCCCTCGTCCTCGGAACGCCTTTATCCTCTTCAGAAAGCACGTCGTGGATTCCAAGTTGATCCCACCCGAGGTCGAGATCAGACATCAGAACATTTCTGTTGTCGTTGCCAAGATGTGGGCCGAGGTACGTCGCACGACGATACGCTGAAGCCCTGCTGACTTTGAAAAGGCGGACGCCCAAACAAAGAGTCGGTTCCAGGAAGAAGCCCGAATTGAGAAGGAACAACACATGCGAGAGTGAGTTTGCCTCGACGTCGCAGCGAAACTCACTAACGCTCTCTTTAGCCATCCCGACTACAGATATCAACCGGTATACCGAAGAACCGGGGCCGCCCGGCGGCAGTTCAAGGCGGATCCCGTCGAGGTGCAAAAGTGCACGCTCGTCGCCAACCTGCTGCTGGACGGCAAAAAGGGCGAAGAGTTGAAAAAAGAGGCGAAACGCGCCGTGGAGCGCTCGAACAAGAAGCGTGCCAGGGTGGCAAAGTCGCTCGCGGATGCGAGGTGAGTCGCGGCGAGCGTTGTAGTGGCAGAACTGACAGCGAGCGCAGGGCCCGAAGCAACGAAGTTCGAAGACAGTCGCGCATGCGGGGCGGCTCGCAATCGGACGGAGACTCGGACGAGTACACGGACGCGACCGATGCCACGGACGAGAGCGACATCGTTGCAGTTGAGGTACCCAACGTCAGACGCAGTAACGACACCCCAACAACGATTCACGCCGCTCCCTCGATGGCATCGCCTGCGACGTCTCTCGTCTCGCACCTGGGTCACGAGTTCTCAGGTCACAACTTTATGCAAAACACCTCGGTATCCCGTTTGGGCCAGACCCGCTTTCCAGAACCCGCCATGCAGGCCGGCCCGTCGAACGCCATGTATCCGTTTGCTCCGGCAGAGATGATGTTTGATGCGGCGGAGATCCTTGCCTTGAACCAAAATCATGCGGCAGGCCAACAGACGATGCAGCAGCAAGCTGGGCTGTCGATGGCTCCGCCTTCGCATTACATGCTGGCACTTCACGGTCGTAATACACCGGAGTTGCAGTTTGTTCACCAGCCGAACACATATAGCATGCCCTTACCGCCTGTGGAGCAGCCCGTTGCCTGGCCCGTCATGTCGGACGAGGACCTCGCGGGCTATGCGGACGCGTTTGATATGATGGGTGACATGAACGGACAGTGGCCTAGCATGTAACCAAACAACCTACATTTCATAGAATGCATTTGTACACAGGCCAGAACCTATCACATTATCTATTGCCCAATTCCCCTTTTATTGACGATACGGCCGGCGCGACTTAGAAAGTCTCCTCGGTCATGACGATACCCTCCTTGGCGAATGCCTCGAGGAAGACCTGGCACGTGGCCGGGTCGTACGGTGCCTGGACACCGGGCTTGCCGACCTTGCCCTCGAGGACGAGGTCAACGGCGATACCACAGGGCACACCAACGAGCTTGGCCATGGCCGAAGGTCGACCGGAGCCGGTCGGGGCGCCAAGTTCCTCCAGCGTTGAAGTGATGGTTTCCTAGAGGAGGGTCAGCGATGTACAGCGACTCTTTTCGTGCGACTCACAATTCGTCCATCCGATCGAGTGACCTCAAACTTGTGCTGCAAGAGCACCAAGTCACGCTCGCCCTCCTGCATGGCAAGATCCTGCTCGAGCGTGGCGCACAGCGTATCGAGCAAGTTGCCGCGCGGGTACGCGACCTTGGACTCGGACACGAGGCCGAGCTGCTTGTACTTGGCAATCAAGATTTGCTGCTTGTCGCCCTGGAACGACTTGAGCGTCTTGAGCTTGTCGACGATCGCCTGCGACTTGGCCTCGACGCCGAGTGCCTTGGCCATGACGGCGGCCCACGTGGTCTCCTTGTCGTCGGCGAGGTACTCCTTGGGCGAGTCGTCCAAGAGACCAATCTCGACCCAGGTGAGCACGACGGACGCAAAGTCGCCGTATCGGAGCGTACCCCGAACGACAGTCTGGGCCTCGGGGATGTTGTAAAACTCTCGGAACGGCGTCGAGTCTCGGTTCGGGTAGCACTGAAGGTTGTACGCAGGGGGCAAGCCGTAGTAGGGCTTGGCAACGGACATCAGATCCTTGCCATCGACAACGACCTCCTTGCCGTCCTGCAAGTACTTGGCCGTGTTCCTGAGCGCGAGCAAGACGCCCCGGGCGGACCACGAGAGCTTGTAGCCAAGGGCATTGTTGGCATTCTCGGCGGCGACGAGACCGCCGCAGAAGGACTCAAACTTGTTGATCTTGCCGCCCTCCTTGTGGACGCGGTCAATGATATCGACGGCGGCGACGTGATCGATTCCCGGGTCGAGACCAATCTCGTTGAAGACGATGATGCCGGCCTCGACGCACTTGTCCTCGAGCGCCTTCATGGCCGGGGAAACGTACGAGGTGGTGACGACGTGCTTCTTGTTCCTGATGGCCGACTCGATGACGGCAGCGTGGAAGGTGTAGGGGATGAGGGAAACGACGAGGTCGTGCTCGGCGACGGCGGCGTCCAAGGCCTTGGAATCAGAAACATCGAGCTCAATAGCCTTGGCGTTGGCCATCTTGTGGGCGAGCTCCTGGGCCGACTCGACGGATCGGGCGGCAACGGTCAAGCCGTAGCCCTTTCGGGTAATGTACTCTGCGGCCGGCTGAGCGACGAATCCACTGCCGAGGAGCAAGACCTTTTTCTTGCTGGCGGCCGAGACGGCGTTCTTGTCCTCTGCGCCCTGCTGGCCCGGTCGGACACCGGCATAGTCGGTCAAGAGCTGCTTGCCCTCCTCGATCATGGCCCGACCGAACTCGGGCAAGACGAACGCGGCGCGGTGAACGTCATTGTTGTAATACTTGCAGTCCGGAACAGGTCGCAGCGGGGTCGAGACGGATCGGTTGGCGTCGAGCGAGCAGCAGACAAAGCCGATTTGACCGGCAGGGTAAGTCGGGATGGTGGTGTAGGCGTACTCGGCGACGGGGAAGAGCCGGTTGGTGGTTTCTCGCAGCTCCTTGATGAGCGGCAAGTGCAACCAGAGGCATTCACCCTGGGTGGACATGTTTCCGCCCTCCTTCAAGGCCTTTTTCAGCAAGGTGAAGTACGGCGCCTCGAACAAGCTCGCGGCGGGGCCGACGGGATCCGAGGAATCGGTAATGATGACGTCGTATTCGTTTTCATGTTCGGGCAGAAACTTGAATCCGTCGCCGATAAAGACGGTGACACGGTCGTCGGTGAGGACGGACGCCATGTGCGGGAGGTACTGCTTGGAGACACGGACGACGGCCTCGTCAATGTCGCAAAGGGTGACGTGCTTGACCGACTTGTGTTTGAGGACTTCACGGACGACACCGCCATCACCGCCGCCAATGACGAGGACGTGCTCCGGGTTGGGGTGCGAGGCCATGGGCAGATGGGTGATCATTTCTTGATAGCTGGAGGTGAAGTGAGGTGGAGGTGAGGCGAGGGAAGAATAGGAGAAGCGAAAGTGATCAGCACATGATAGGAGAAACACGACGAGCGATCGAGCGACGAGGGATCAGCGGTCCTTTGAAACCTGTAAAGGAGAAGCGACTCCTATTCGTGCGCGAGGGCGATAGAAGAATGCTCGCTGCGCTCGACGAGACACAGAGTCTCGCGCGCCCATCAGCGTGCTCGAGGGGTTCCTTGCCTGCGGCGCCGGAATGCTATATGGCACTCGACGAGACACAAACTCTCGCGCGCCCTTCGGCGCGCTCGGGAATTCGTTGCGTGCGGCGCAGGGATTCTCGCTTCGCTCGAAAGAAGCATGCTCGCTGCGCTCGGTAAAGGTTCGCTCGGAGAACAGGAATTCTCGCTCCCTTCGGTCGCTCGAAGTCTGTTTGACGCTCCTCGCCCTGACTCGCCTCTCTCGCTTCGCTCGTTCGGCTCGTTCGGTCTCGTCGCTACTCACGAAAACTCGTCCCTCTCCGTGCACTGCACCACCCCATCCAGAATCAACACATTCCCATACGTCTCGCTCTCAAACACGAGCACATCCTGGTACTGGCTCTGCTCCATGTGCAGGATCTTGTTGACCTTGAGCGTCAGGGCCTGACCGGGCCATTGCGAGTTGATTTCTCGGAACCAGCCGTCGACGATGGAAGGGTGGGAGAGGGTCGACATTTTGCGCGTGAGAAGAGTTGATGGGAAGCGGAGGAGCGGACGCAGCAGGCGGAGCATGGAGAGATAATCAAAGGAAGTATATAGATGGGACGCTGCCTCGTGACTGAAAAGTTCACGTGATCGTGTCGGGCGAGCTTGGCCGACTCTGGACGCGACATCGGCGTTGCGCTGGTTCATTCATTCCTTAGAACAGACACCCGGTCATCATCTTATTCCTCCCTCCTCGCCTCCATCCGTTCCCCTCGTCCACCACAACATGCTCGCCGCCACGAGAACCCGCCTCCCCAACGCCGGGAACCGCATGCAGGCCCTGCTGGCGGCGCAGGACACGCTGCAAGAGGAAGAGGTATTCGGCGAGGTAGCCAATGATGCAGAGTTCGAGGGCGCGTCCGCCAGTCCGTTTCCCTCGTTTCTGATACTGACAAACCCCCTCCCTCAGCCGCTGCCGACGAAGCAGACATCTTTGCATCAGACTTTGCCTCGACCGATTCAGAGCCCGAACACGACCCCGCTGCCATCGCGCAAACCGAGGCCTCCCTCCGTCGTGAAGAACGCGCCACACGGCCCACCCGGAAATTCCACGACCCGCTCGCCGTCGCCGCCGCCGCAAAACGTAAAGCTGCTCCTAAACCTGGCTCACGCGTGGCTTCCTCCCGTCCGCGCGCAAAACGTCGTCGATTCGACGTAGACATCATTGAGGACGAGGAGGCCGCCCTCCAGCCGCGTCGTGAAGTACGCACGAGCACCCTTCTCGCGAAACTCGATGCCGCGTCCCGTGCCCGTTCCGCGCGAGCGCTCGCGCTGAAACGTGCACCGGCACCGACGAGGGAACACGTCGAGATGACGCAGAGTGAGCGGATCGAGGCGGCGTTGGAGTTGGAGGGGACGAATCGGGAAGAGTTGGCGGATTGGTTGGAGAGGGAGGAGGAGATGCGGCGGAGCGTTGCGGTAAGAAGGAGGAATGTTGAGGGGAAGAGGGTGATGTGGGTTAGTCGGACGGTGAAGGGGATATCGATGCGGTATGAACGGAACGTGCTCAGTCTGGCTGAAGTCAAGCCAGAGGACGAACTGTCTGTCATCCTCGGCACGCACGCTACCTGGTCTGCTTTGCCGGTCACCCCACCAAAAGGCACGTTAAATTTCACCCTTGCCCCACGCAGATCTGACATTCTTTCCTTCTTAGCTACACCTACTCCCCTCAAATGCCCCATCACAGGCCTTCACGCACGATACAAAGATCCCGCCACCGGTATACCCTATGCCAACCTCGCCGCCTACCGGACAATCAAACGCCTTGCCGCCGCGGGCGATCCGGGCTGGCGGTGGAGCGCGCAAAGGGGGACGTGGCTTGGTGGTGTGAGGACGGGCGATGCGGCGGTGCGGAGTGTGGTGGAGGATGATGCGGTGCGAACGGATGTAGGAGGGTGGCGACAGGGGATGATGGATTCTGCGTGATCCTTCTTTTGCCGGTCGAGGTGGATACCAAGAATGCTGTCTTGGATATCAGCAATGTTGTGAAGCAATACTGTATCGTGGACTTCAAGTTGTAGCAATAACTGTTGGATATGGACGCTGAACGCACATGACATATGTATATCTGTACTCTCTCGCTGACCTCTTGACGGCTTTCATCAGCCGTTCATCGACGAATTCACGGGTCGCGGAAGCTGATTTGAGCTTGCGTCAGATCGTCAGATGCGTTCGTCGGTGACATGATCATTCTCCATTCGACCTACCATCCGTCACCCTCTTGACTACTCTACAGCCCGCCATCATGGACCCATACACCGCAGCGCTCGACCTCCTCCGTCGTCTCCCACCCACACAAGTCCAACGCAACGTCGACGTCCTCTGCCAGCTCGTTCCCGACCTCGCCAGCGACCTCTTGCTTGAAGTCGACCAGCCCCTCCGCGTCGCCAAGGATCCCGAGAACGGCCGCGAGTACCTATGTTCGGAGTATAATCGGGATAGCGATTCGTGGCGGTCGCCGTGGACGAACACGTATGATCCGCCGCTGGCGGATGGAGCGGTGCCGTCCAAGAAGCTGCGTGAGCTCGAGGTGGCCATGAATGATGCGTTTGATACGTATCGCGATATGTGAGTCCCCCCTCCGCCATACGCCACACCATGCTGACGAAGCATATTCCTCTAGGTACTACGAAGGCGGTCTATCCTCCGTGTACCTTTGGGACCAAGAAGACGGCGGCTTCGCAGGCGTCGTCCTCATCAAAAAGAGCGAGTCTCACCTAGTCCCTGCTCAAAGTCCCCTCCACTGACATCCTTCCTGACGCGCAGCATCCAAGCCTTCTCAATCGGGCAACCACGGCGCATGGGACTCGATCCATACACTCGAAGTACACGAGCGAGGCAGGCAAGCGCAATACAAGGTCGTCAGTACGACGATGCTCTGGGTCGGGAACGAAGCCGCCGCGACAGAGGGCGAGAGCGCGGAAACGGGTGTCTCGTTGAGCGGAACCATGACGCGGGATGTAAGTCGGGCCGCGGACGTTTGAGGACCCGAGTGAGCTGATGGACGTGGTCCTAGCTTGAACAGGTGAAGAGTCTGGCGCGGTACGACGACCATATCGCCAACGTCGGTCGTCTGATTGAGGAGCAAGAGTACGTCTCTCCTTCCCTCTCGCACCATGGCGCTCATTAACCTCGTGGCGACAGAAACAAGATGCGCAACTCGCTCGCAGAAGTCTACTTTGGCAAGACGAAAGACGTTGTCCAGGAACTGCGCACGCTTGAGAGCGCGGCGCGGTCGAGGCAGGAGCAGTCATTGAGGCGCAACTTGTTTGAGGAGATGGGCGGCAAGATGAATAAGCGGGCGGCGGGCGCGATGTAGCTCATGTACCGGGAAGACGCATCTACGTTATGCAATGTATCTATTGAAGTTCTATGTGACTGTAATATAATGAGATGCCTTGTCTAAAGTCCCTGCATGACGCCGCTCGATTCGGCTCCCTTGACGTGCTCCCCCTCGTCGACCTCTTTCCAGCCAACACGACCATACGTGTCACCTTCGGATCCGTTCACCCATTCCCATCCATCCTCGCCCTTCTCAACACTCCGCTCCGACGTCTCCTTGTGCCCCGTCACGGCCTCGGGCTCGAGCGCATCGACAGCCGCCTGCAAGAACTCGGAAACAGGCTTGACGATCCATCGTTGTTGCGGGTATCCCGTCTTTTTCGGATCACTGCCCGGGCGAACCGCGAACGGACCGTCAAACCAGCCGAGGTGGCCGCCCGAGGGTGTGACGGCGAGGACAACGTGCGAGGATGCTTGCACGGCGTCGATGGGCAATGAGAGACCGTCGATGATGGGATCGTCAAAGGCGTTTATCGCTAGCAGCGGGCTGTGGCAAAGTCAGATGCGAATCACTTGTGGGGAAAGGTGGCTCACCGTTTCACATTGTGAATAAACTTTTCGGAACTCGCCCACTCGTAATAGGCATCGGCACCGGCAAACGGAAAGACTCCACCTCGTTCTTCACGCAACCCGCCAAGTTGCGCCGTAAAGACCTCGTCCACATCCTTCAGCCTCAGGTGACGGCCTTTGGATGAGATCTGCGTCAACAAGGATTGAATGTCCTTGATTGGCGCTGTTGAGTTGTCCCAAATCTTTGATGGCGTGTCAGGCGAAGCGGGCAGATTGCGGCGGAATACGCGAATCAAGTTTTCGGCCATTGCTTTCGAGTATATTCGGGAGGAGAGGAAGCCGGTCTCAAGACTGCGGAGGACCTCAATCGGGGATCCTTCTCGATATGGCTCAGGCGACTCACGTGTGGGACATAGCCGGAATGTTCCACGGACAACCCATGACGCATCCAGCCGTCAGCAAACACCCCTCGCCCTGTTCGCCCATGTATCGTGCCAGCACGCTGGCGCCGAGTGAGAAGCCGACGCCAAAGAGCGGCGACTGGGGGTATCGAGAGTGAATATACTCCACGACCGTGTGGTAGTCGCCTAAAAGAGACGTCAGAATCGTTGGCAGTATGCGTGACGCGCTGTACCTGTGTATCCCGCGGAATAGTATTGCGGGCTGGTCAAGGGTGATCCGGCACATCCTCGATACTAGAAGCGACATTGTCAGGCGTTCGTGCAATCTGCCCTTGAGCATAGCACCTCACATTTGCGACTACACCACGACCGCCTAAGCCTCCTTCCACCTTTGGCCGCACGACCCATTCGAGGATATTGCGCACGTAGCTCTCGTGGCTTCCGCCTGTCAAGCCATGTGCTACGATGACGGTCGGCCCACTTTCATCGAGTGAGTTGTGATGCGGTGGGGTGATATCGATGGCACTGTGGCGAAAACTCAATTGGGATACAGCCGGAGCCACTAGTCACACTTACACGGTTCCTCCATCCGGCAAACGAATCAACTTCCGCTCGTATTCCACCTTGTCGACATCGTTAAAGTTGCCCACGACAGAATACGCCGTTTGAAGGTGTCCGCTATTGAGCCACCACGACGGCTTGAATCCCGGCTCGGGCTTCAACGACGGACAGCTCTCGACCACGAATCGATTCACGGTCGTCTCGGTTCCATTTGCGGTCGTTGGTGCCGATGGTCGCTCGATCTTGCGCAACGGAACGACACTAGGTCGGTGAGGTGTGACAAGGACGATTTGTCGGGCCCTAGGCATGCCGAGACCGATCGATACCAGGACTGCACGGAGGGCAAAGGAGAAGATGTAGGTCAGGTAGGCGGAGACGAAGGAGAGGACGGGCATCGCCGACGGTGCTCGGAAGGACGGAGGTGGTCCTGAGGTGGTATTCAGGGTATATCGGGCGGTATTGGGGTATCCGGGAGACTGGTGGGGTGTCCTTCACGGCATCACGATGGTCTAACTTGATATATCGGCGCAGGTGTCGGTGACAGCGCGAACTTGACGTTGAACTTTTTTTGCGGAACCTTACCGCGTAGCCCTTTTCATTTACCGAGAGCCGGACTTGGCGTAATCATTGACGCGATACGCTATGACATCAACGCTGGCCAACGTTGAACATGCCAACTTTTTCGTCTTCCATCACATCAGGTCTTCCGTCCTGAAATCGCGACGGCTGAAGAAGCTACTCAGAAGCTGCTAATGATTCTGTGGCTAATGATTCTGTGGCTAATGATTCTGTGGCTGTGGCGAAACACATTGACAGTCACGAACTAATTCATTATTGCTACTTGATTAACACATACATGCTGGTCGTTGTTGATATTAACTATGCTCTTCTTTCTTTCGTTCAAATAGCAGTTTAGACGAATCTCTGGTCGATCTTGTACCTCATGCCGACAACCGCTGCGGTGACAGCCGCACCGACGGCCATAAGCTGAGCCCAGCCCGCGCCTCCTCCTCCACCGTAGCTGCCGACGGTCTTGTTGGAAAGCTGGTACTGACCGATGGCTACGCCGACTTGATCGTATACCAAGGCCATCCCCATCGCAACTGGAGTAGATTGAATGAGGTATATTGTGAGCATATTCCTTCCCTCAGGCTTTCGCAGTCTGCATACCTGGTGAGAACCAAGCGAGCAAGGGGAAACCGATCAGAGTGGCGGCTTTGACGGCCAACGAGGGTGGCTGACGGGGGAAATAGGCGATCGAGGTGTTGTGCAAGAAGCTGATGAAGATCATCCAGTCAGACCGGACTCAAGTAGGGCATCACCTTCATGACTTACTCAAGAATACCGACGCCTGCAAAACTGATAGCCACCAGGTTGGTGAGCTTGTCCTGGTATGTGGTCGGGTTCATGACCCGTCGGAAGTAGACCCAGTAGAGAGATTGCAAGGTGTTGACGATGACGAACCAGTCGGCGGTCTTGAGCTTTTCAGAGTTCCCTATAGCCAAAGGGTCAGTTTTCTGTCGGCATATCTTCATAACACCACTCACACTGTGTTCATGAATGCCGCAATGTTATGAGAGATTCATTCCTAGATAAGCGTGAGATCCAAATTTGACTGGCAATACGTACGAAGAACGGCCATGTCCCGATGCAGAAGTTGCCCAAGGCGTAAAATGGCGCAAAGTCAAGCATCGAGTTGGACACCTGACTCGCCGGTCGGAAGAATTCCCTGATCCAGAACGCCTGGACAATCTGCTGGGGGAAGAAGTAACCACCGATGAAGTATGGCCTGAAGGGGGATGCTGCCGATCAGCCCTATCCTCCGGTTCTATCTACAGCCAACTCACATCGGGGAGAAGCATCCAGGGTTGCGGTCGTTAACAACCTTCATGTCAGGCTTTGAGATGGCAATGGCCCATTGCTGAATGACAAAGTCATACAGGAAGGTGCTGGTGGTGATCAACTTGGCAGTGGAGAGAGAGACGCCCATGGTGGTAGATATTTGCGTATTGGTGATACGGGTCTACAGTAACAGGAAGCACTGGCAGTGGACAGCTTTCAACTATATAATTTCGCAACTTGCAACGCTCGGTCAAGGTCGCAGCTGATCAGATCGAAGTCTCTACGACATGACGCAGGCGTTCGGTCCAGGATGCCGAGCAAATGCAAAGTGATGCGCAGACGGGAATCAATCCATTCGATATGCATCGCCGATTCCTGCATGACGTTATACTTCGCGTGCAGAATCCGGGGAACCCGCATCGACGACTTGCTTTCACGTGACCCTGGTCGCTAACCGAAGTGACTGCCTCGTGCCCTTATGATCTTGGACAAGCTCTTCATCTTTAATCAGGGGCTTGTCAGACGGCGAACGTCGTTCAAGAAGTCGAGAATACCTCCTGGATTCTTGGGCAAAGTATTTCAACCCTGTCTCAATCGTATACAAGCTCATCACGCGGTCATCTCGTCCAAGTCCACCCGACCCACAAATTTCCCGCGCTCTACCGTGATAACCCAATCTTCCCCGGCGCCCCCTTCTACCTCGAGTCGTCGCCTGCAATCACTGTCTTGCTCCATCTCCGCTGTCCAATATGCCGGGGTTGGAGGGCAATTCCTCGACTCCTGGTATCGCTCAGGCTCGAGGGAAAGTGACTGGAACCGAAGGGCGAAGCGATCCAGGATGGGGATGTCCATGTCGCAGGCATCGCGGTAAGGGCAGTTTTGAACTGGTCGCATTCGCGTAAGGATGGGTATGTCAAGATTGAAGGAGTCTGGGTTCATCTCTGCCGGCATTGCGTATCAGGTTTTTCCTGCAGAAGCACGGTCGTGAGTTTCCGCTGCCAAGTCTTATCGGCTTGAAAGTCCGCAGGATGCTCACACTGCTTCAGGAGGGTTTGTGATCGTTCTTGATAATTTGCTTCAGCGTTCACGATTTCTGTCGATCAGGCATCAAGGTGAAGCTCGTGAGTTTTAAAAGCGGGCTGAATTAGAGGAACACACCTGTGGTAGAATTGACGGATACGGATAAATGCACAAAGGGTCGAGGTAAGTAGCGGTTCCCTTTCTTTTCAAGACGGTAAAAAGGTACTTGCTGTATCAAGACCTGTTTGAGCATTCGTATCGCATGAATCATTACTCCGTTGTGAGCCAAAGGGTCGTTATCTTCTGAAGGGCTTCCGCGATAGATTTTACGCGTCAGCAGATGACGTTTGACGTTTCCAATCAACGGGTCAGGCTTCCTTTCCTTTGAGTAGTGGTTCTGGGTGGGCATTTTGATGATCATCTCGCAAGGTATAGCGATGGCAAAGAGCTTGATTCTGCTACTCAGGATGGTTCGAGTCATGGTTGGATTGACAGTTCGAGTGTTGCCCACCGATATTCCATTCTCCTTGCTCCTCATCCTATGCGCACCTGTTCGATGATACTCACCATTCTTCGCTTCCATCGCGATGAAGGATGGGCTCCTTACCTGACTAATTGGAGACGGTAGGCACCGTCAGCGTGTGGGTCGTTATCGCGTATGTGATGAAGGCGATTTCAGGAGGTGATAACGATGTACTGATTTCCTTTTTGATCTCGATAATAATGATGCCGCTCCTGCAAAACTCTGCTGTCATTCATCTCACACGTGCGTCAGGAAATCTTCAAGGGGACAGCTGCTGGCCATCGTTTGAGGCCATCAGCGCCTTTTGATCAGGCTAGTCATTTGCTGTCGGCGCGCGGTACTCGCCACTGCAATACCGAGGTCACTTTGATCGCGATTGTCATCGAGTTGGGGTCCACCTGTCGACAGAGGTGAGGGCAATCAGAGATTCTGCCCGAATAAGGATATCGGCCGGAAAGGAGCCCATCGACCCGACAGCGTCTGAGAAGCGCTCACCCGACCTCGAGGTGCGATCACATCATTTGCGAATTCACTTCGTGGCAGTGGTGTGTTAACCATGCGACGAGGACGTCTCCAGTGAAGGATGAAACGCTATCGCCCTGCTGCCGTACTGCGGCCTCGAAAGAATACTATGACGGGTGTTCAACCCAAGTGTAAATCTAAAGGAAGGACGGACGGAGCTGACGTTGGAGCTGATTTTCAAAAGAAAGGAGGTGCGATCGAGGGAGGATTGATGGCAGGCGAAATCAACACACAGCTGACAAGATGCCATGTGCTTGCCTTGCTGGAGTGGCCTACTGATGAAACGGGGGAGGTCCTCATGCACGACCGATCACCATCCGAGCTTATGCCTCGTGATTCGCAAGAAGACACCCAAACCCACACCGGTCGAGAACACGGCGTGCATCAGACCGCGAAAAGAGGAGGTCTTGATGCGAAACATGATGCGACGATACGGAAAAAGTGATCGAACCCCTATCGACCTTGACCCTTCCTTCCCTGCACGCTCGGACTATGCAGGGAACATCCATCCTTTTCCGAGAGGAAAGGAAGCTGTGAGTGACAGCTAATTCCCCCACAGGGGAAGAACACGATCAAAGTCTCGCCCGACGTGCTCTAGGTGTTTTCGAGCTAAGTATATATCATGCAACGAACTATATATCGTCCTTGCAAGCTCTTTGATCCGATTTTTCACCGAGATTTGAGAGCTTTGCTTTCCGTTGGCCTGTACGAATACGATCGTCGACTCGTCCTGGAGGAAGCCCGCTTATTGGGATCGCCCTTACAACTCGACGACTCGTTGACTCGAAATACACTCCTCAGGCAGGATTCGCCAGCATTCACCGACTCCTTCAATTGGCTTGCCATCTTCATTTCCTTCGACTGCATTTCGCAGGACACCAGTATTCAGCCTGAATCCTCGCAAAAGATTGCTCGGGAAAGCGGGTTAGTTCCAGATCATCGGTATGCCCGAGACGACAGTTTTATCCTGGACTCAGCATGACTGACATAAATCCGTACCTCTGGTAGGGCTCCGCTTACCGGGGTCTCCTCCTCTGCGGCGTTTGTCATCTGATTCAGCCAGACCTTCCGCTTCAAGCTTCAAAAATCATCATTGTGAAACGCGATCAAGTTTGACGCCTCAACCATTCCGAGGGAGAGAATCGCATATAAGTCATCCCAGTGTCCGAAACGACAGTCTGGTGAGTCGTATTCACGGCTATGCTACTGCTTGAGCTATCCGACTGATCGGATGTTTGGATGAAACAGGGGCAAAGGACATTGCGATCAACGGACGCAGATCTCGTCTCAGATTGCGATCGCCACAAGGTATCAGTTCCCCACGACTGTTTGTTGTCGAGAAAGAAGAAGCACGAGTTTGTGTGGGAAGAGTTGGAGAAGCCAGCACATAGATGTGATCACTCAAACAGTGTGCAGTCGCTACCGGAATTCTCATCATCTCATGTTTCTCTAGTCCATTCGTGTGTACGCCATCACCTGGTCGCCTTATCTGGCACGACCTCGAGCAGGCCGGCGCGGCATCGTATCTTGGAACAATCAACCCTCGGACATCAGTGTGGACGACATGACGGCTTCTATCACTGGCTACATAGCTTCGCCGCACTCCGACTTGCAACGCCGTCCGCAGTACTATCAGTCCAAGTCGATGCTCGAAAACAATTCCCCAGTCAACGTTATCCCTGGAGACAACGAAAAGGAAACAGCTTTTGGCACTAGGCACTTTGCACGGTATGCAAAGGCCCATGCGTACCCAAAGGGGATATCACCGACAGACTCCGCATTCACCAAAATACAAGATCAGAGCCTTTTGTCGCCTCCTCGAGACAACGTGTCGCCAACTGGTCCCACCAACTTGTCGCCATCCCTTCAAGCAGCTGCCGCAAAGTCACTTCCTCCCCTCGTTTCTATTGCCGTTGCGATGCCTCCTATCGCTGAAATCAGGCCAACAACCGCCGTCGCGGCCTCTTTCCCACTTCCAGGGCCACGAGACCTCATCGGAGATATCGCAGACAAGAACAGATCACCTGGTGCAGCGTCACCTCTCGCCTTTGGTTCAACAACGAAGATCGTTCCTCTGCCGGCGACCATCACGAGACCGTTACCGGCGGTAGAGTCACACACGGTGTTTTCGAGGCCTGCGGTGATACTAACTGCTGAGGAATACTCCCTCCAGCCGGCCATGGCAAAGTGGCATACACAGTCTCAAGAACATCAGCAACCCAAGATGTACTCTGCTTTCTACATCTCGAATTCCTCGAAAGCAAAGCAAACGTATGGTGACCGCACTTCCGGCTTCAGATTCCCAGCTCAGTCTGGACCTGACTTCATTTCCGCCATCGGCAACCTTAATATCCCTCCAGGATTTACCAGCGTCAATCCTCCTGCAAAGTCTAGAATTTACGTCAAGAAGAAGCACGGCTCCTACGAAAACAACAATCAGCCGCTCGATATCGTTGCAGGATACACCAGCCCCATGGAAGGTAGCAGCGATCAGGTGGCCTCGGGCGCTTGTCGAAGAGAGTCGCCGGCAGAGGCGGCGTCCGCGGTCCCTTGTCCAGATCAGATGACTCCTGCCGAGGTGGAATATGCCCTAGAAGAAGAATACGAAGAATCGGCACCGGCGCCGTCGCTCTTGGCCGATGCGCAGATCGCTATGGTCAATGTCGGAAGGGAAACCGAGCAGGCCAAACGTCCGCGCGGAAGGCCTCCCGGAGCAAAGACGAAGAAGAGGAAGAGAGCGGAATCCGAGCATGATGAGATATCAGACTTGGGGAGTGGGTCGACTGGCGGCAAAGCCAAGTTGTCCAGAATCAACGTATGCCGCAGACTGTCTCTCAATTCATCTTGCTGACCGATCGCAACAATCTCGTGTGCAGGGAACGGAAGTCGTCGACGATCGTCCTGCAATATGTTCACTCAATCCGGCCCATCCTTTGTATCAAGAACGTCTTCAAAGAGGAGAACTTCCGGAAAAGGTCGTCTGCGACAAGCGATTTGCCCGCAACAGTGACCGAGTACGCCACGAGAGGACTCACTGCGACGATAGGTACGAAAGACGACTTGCACTTCCTGGTGGCTCCTCCAGCTGATTCGGCTCATTGCTGTCTTCTAGGCCGTTTGCTTGCACGGTTCTTGTTTGTGGCAAGAGCTTTATCCAGAGATCGGCATTGACTGTACATGAAAGAACCCAGTAAGCTCGACTGTCTCAGCTCAGTCGTATACCCGGACCTCACTCTTGAGCTCGTGCAGCACTGGAGAACGCCCGCATGTCTGTAATATGTGCACGAAAAGGTTTGCAGACTCTTCAAGCCTTGCGCGGCACCGCCGTTTACACACGAGAGACATGCCATATCGATGTTCGGCTCCCGAATGTGGAGAGAGGTAAGGGACAAATGTAAGATCATGTGCAGGGATACTGATGGCATATTCTTTCGTAGCTTTGCTCGGAAGCTCAGCCTGTGCAGACACTTCCACTCGGCCCATTCCGATTTACCGGTACCCAGAGAACTCGCATTTCTTCCAAAAGCTCGAAAACAGACAGACGCTGGAGCTTCGTCTCTGATTATCACGCAACCTGTACCATCAGAGGTCGATGGGATGTCGGATTCCTCAGTGACAGAACTGTCATCGGAGTCGACGCCTTCCATTCAGACTTGGGGTCCATCTCACGGGTCTGAGCATGCAGTTGGTGAGGATATCACGGGAGCCGGACCTTCTGCCTTACAAGAAGACGATATGCCAGCCGAAGAAAAGGTCGACCATGTATACCTTCGCGGGCATGGCTTGGGACATGTGGCGTTTGGTAGAGCACCCGGTGTCGAAGAAGCCAGAAGTCGCTCGTCCTCTGCCGTACGACCCACTGACAAGAAAGGTCGACAGGAGCGAACATTGGAGGACGGAAACCGCCAATGCGAGGCTTTACAAAAACAGGGTAGCCTTTCCAAGACCCACGACGGGCGGCCGAAGAATCTTCACGGCCATTCACCTGCTGTGCGAGATGAGATAGCGATGCCTTTCGACGCCATCTATGGTCTAAAACCCAAGCCTGCGATATCCACCAGCAGAGCCTTTTTACCTGGTAAGAAGCTGCACATGCAGAGCGAGCAGTCCAGCCCCTATTCTTTGTCGTTTCCGGTATCAGGACAGCTATTTGGAAAACCATTGAAGAGGCCGGGATTTTACGCGTCTATCCCGTCTCTCAACATCGACGAATCGCAAAACATCTCACATCCGGTCTATCAGAAACATGCCGTCGTCGCTCCGAGTGTTCGATACGATACGGGACCTCCTCTCGTTATCGACACTGGTCGATCCCGGTTCCTGGGATATCAAATGAGGACACCTCCGGAGCGATCCTCGCAAGCCATCTCCAGTCAAGCCGACCGAACAGCAGCCAAGCAACGAAGCGCAGCGCCCTCAAAGAAGAAACACGCCAACGTCGCAGCGCCGGACGTGATTGAGATAGACACCGATGACGACGCGACGATGGAAGTCGGCAAGAATAAGACTATGGCGGACACCAACCGGATCACCGACTCGAAGAGCCTTCGTCGACAGGACGGTCCCGCCGGAAACCTCTGGTCATTGGCATCTGCCGCTGCGGCTGTCGCTCACATGTCGAGCGTTCGATCGACTCTTGAATCGACGGAGAGCAAAGACTCGGCGATCACACTGATCAGGGCATCGTCTGCGAGTGGGATGGATGACGCCGCTCCAGGGGGAAAGGAAGCGGATGCGTGATCACGGAACAGCAGTCTGATTGTTTAGAAATCCAGGCAAAGAGCAGTCGCGCTGGACGCCGCTGCTTCCCCTCTCAATTGTACCATTTAGCGTGTTGCCAATAGCATACGCCTTGCATGTTGACGGACAAGAGACCTCTCGAAATATCGACTGGAGTGGGGCAAAATATTGATGTTGACTCGAGACTTCTGTCTCCCCTTTGACATGAATGTATGTTGTGCTACAGTTCGTCCTTCAATACCGTCGACTCGTCAACTCGCCTCTAGATTATCCCCTTCCGATGCGATGTGCTCCTACAAAGCCTCCTCTTCCTTCATACCATGGAGAGCCTTGCGCCTATAGGCGGCTTGGTCGCGAAGCCATCTCCTGTACGTCGACATGGACTTGATCTTTTCACCTGGAGGAGCAAAGTCGAATAAGCATAGCCGTTCGTGAAAAGCGCCGGTGTATCAAGGCTGCAGTGACACTTGCCGTAGTAGTCTGGTGTCGGGTTCTAGAGGTGTTTTCGGCTCAGTTTCGGGACAGAGTGAAGGCTTTGGCAGACTCACGTTGACGGATTGGTAAGACGGGTCTACTCTGCGCGCCTTGATGTGCTCGTAGAATCTACGAAAGAGGAATGAGCCAGGGTTCGTGGCCCATGTCGGATCATCGGTACTCACCGCTTGTCCATGACGTCCATGGCCTTGTTCCTGCTTCCGTTGATAGCCTTGAAGAACAGCGTGCCAATTGTTGGTCCTGCCAAATAGCCAAGGCCTAGAAAGGAGACATCGGTCAGCGGTGAATTCGATCGTTCGTGTTGAACTTGACGCACCCATGCAACCAAGGCTGCAAGGGAAGGAGCGAAAAATCAGTACTCGTGCGCCCTGAGCCTCAGCCCCTTTAGATGAAAAGATACTCACGTTGCTCCTGCATACACAAACATCGGCTCAATGCCAAAGATCGGCTGCGTCGGATCCGCTTCCAGGCTTCCAAAGTACGCTCCTCCGCCAACAAGACCGCCAATAGCTCCTGGTATCGAGAAGATCTGGGCCAAGACCCGACGTCTATGACGAAGAGTCAAGTATTCGGGCCATGTAAGGGGAAGAGCGGAAGATGTCGCGGATGGGGCGGTCGCGGAGGTTGTCGTCTGGAATCGGACGCCTTGAGCGGATGGTCGTTGTGTGCGGGCGAGGGAGCCGAAAGCGCTCGGACGGAGGGTTGAGCGGAAGGCTGACATGGTGGTGGGTTGAGACGTGTGTTGGAAGTCGAAGACAGGACGCCTTATAGCAGCTGAGCATGTATAGTCGTCATCTCGCAACGCAACGCACCCACTTGGTCGATGCCGCGCTACTGTCCGATTGCTTATAAGCGCAACTCGGCGTGAGCTTGCTGGTCCGGCAGTCCTTCCTGGCAGTCTTTCAGTATCAGTAGTCCTCGTGCTGTTCTCGCTGCAACTCCCAACGGGACGACGGTGTTCGGACTTTTCTCCGCGAGCGGTATGCCCATATAGTCTGGCAGACCAGACATTCCGACGTGCCGACTCGCTTTTCTCGCAAACTTTCAGCGCGGTGATCACGTCACATACCACAAGCCGGATTTACGATAGCTCAGCTTCATCAAGTCTCTCAAGTCCTTTGCCTTTCACTCAGACGGCAAGAGGATCAAGCACAGTATGGAGGTGGACCGGGAATACGCGTACGAGCAGGCTGAAGGTGTGCCGGAGGGTGACGAAGAATACAGTAAGTCGGAAAATGACGACGTCCCCAGCATCCCCTGCCCGCCCGGGATATATGCTGATGGCATCTGCTTGTTCCAGTCACCTCGAGTGGAGAGTCTTCAAGTCAGACCTCGACGTTGACCTGGATAGTACGTTCGAGCGATGTGAATTCGACGAACGATTACTGACAGGATTCTCACGTGTTCAGACATGGTTCACGACACTGCCAGGACACGACTTTTACTGCGAAGTCGAAGAGTCGTATATCGAGGATGATTTCAACTTGACAGGTACGCGGAAAATAGATGATTGCGCGCCGGAGATCCCTGCTCACTTGAATCCTCCAGGACTGTCCTCGCAGGTCCCCTTCTGGAAGGAAGCGCTGGAGATGGTTCTCGACGTCGAGCCTGGTTCGTCCATTCTCAACATCGAAGGCGCACAGA
The DNA here is from genome assembly GCA_023628115.1 of Naganishia sp. PT2105A-2. Lineage (NCBI taxonomy): Eukaryota > Fungi > Basidiomycota > Tremellomycetes > Filobasidiales > Filobasidiaceae > Naganishia > Naganishia sp. PT2105A-2. Next base: position 65,302 of record JAMALG010000047.1, on the reverse strand, counting down.
CTCACAGTCCTATCATTCGTAGAGGAGAGCTCTCTGACCATTCCGGACGTCTCCATCATCGAGTCTTCGGCGGAATTGCTTTATGGCCTTGTTCACCAGCGGTACATCGTCACGAAGGCGGGCTTGCAGGCTATGGTGAGTATACGCGCAATGCTACTATTGAATGCGAAAAAGATCCTAATGCGTTTCCTTCATAGCTTGAAAAGTACGAAAGCGGATCGTTCGGCGCTTGCCCTCGGTACTTTTGCTATGGTACCCTTGTCTTGCCATGTGGAAGATCCGATCAGCCCGGCCTTGACACCGTCAAGCTCTATTGTCCCAATTGCAATGACATTTATACCCCTCCCAGCTCAAAATACCAGAATGTCGATGGTGAGTTGCCCTGACGCCGAGTTTGTCGAGCATTTGCAGCGGCTAACGAACAATTACAGGCGCATTCTTTGGTACAACTTTCCCCACCCTCTTCTTCCAAACCTATACCGAGTACCTCGCCGTCCCATTCAAATGGAGTCTGCCGAACCAGCCTGCGGACCCGTACGCCGATATCAATCCGCCGCCCGAATTTGACCCATCAAAGCACGACATGCCATACAATCCCAATCCCCACGGAGGCACGCGACCTCCGCTCGGCAAAATCTACGAAGCCAAGATCTACGGCTTCAAGGTCTCTGATCGAGCGCGCAGCGGTCCGCGAATGCAGTGGCTCAGGGACCGACCGGATCGGTATGAAGAATTGGATCAGCTGGATTGGAAGGGACGGTCAAAGGGGGATCTTCGATCGAGCGGCAGCAGCAAGTCTTCGGACGCCTCCGTCGGAGCGGAGATGTCGGGAGCGCGGCCGATTGTGGGCAAGGGCAAGCTTTTCGAGGATGAGGAAGAGCTGAAGGAGAATGATGAGGAGGACGTGTCCGAGGAGGAAACGGTTGCTGCCGCTCCGGCGTCGTAAGGTGTGGTAAGATGATTGCGGAAGACGGACGGGATGAGATTGGCTGGATTGTAACATAGATGACCTTTGTGTGATCGGTCACCTGGTAGATGTTGTACTTTGCGGGAAATGAGCATGTTCCATGACTTGAAGCTTAGGTCGTGCGCCAAGTCGACACGTTGCATGAGAGTTCACGCGGAATATGCAGGATGCGTTTTGCCTTTTGAACTGATTACAACAATGATGTTACGTCGTCTAGTGGTCTACGAGGTTTGCTCGTGTCCTATACCTTTTGTAAGCTGGGGCTATCATGGGAGAATGCAGGCTGGCCGAATTCGGTGATGATGATGTCGACACGATCCTAGAAATGTATCTGTGGCAGAGGGTCTGCTCTTATTGCGCTGAAATCGATAGTCGCGTCCTTGTCGGTGTCAATCTCTCCTATCACGGCACTGCGAGAGGGCAGAGCGATGGTCAGCGTGATTCCGAGGTCATGGCTCGCCTTGAAGATTCCGGAAGCCGTCAAGCGAGAGATGGGAATACTCACACGTTATCGCCCTTGATCATGTACAGCCCCAGTGGCACCATTTCCACGCCTTCCTCGGCCGAGAACTCCCTTTCTACGCAATCCGACAGCACTACGTTTGACCTCAGATCGAAAGCCTTGAGCGTTCCCTGAGCGACGCGGGAGAATCGTTCAGCATACGAAGTGTGGAGATGAACTGAGCGCCCATACCACAATCACACGGCCATCGTATAGGATGACCTGCACCTGCTCTGTAGCCGGGACAAGGGTAAGCTCCGTCGGCTCTTTCAAGCTAGCCATTGCGCGACTCACGATCCACGAAATTCGAGATGGCAGACATGGCGACGTGCGATCCGAAACTCTGGGCTGCGAAGTCAAGGGCGAGAGCTGTGGTGATGGCCCGTATGGTCGTTTGAAACCATTCCAGGACAGAAACATGCAGGACGCCGGTGATGTGATCGAGGTGGACGGAATCACCGAGAATCGACACGTCATTCTGCAGGAGACTGAGTTCTTTGCCTCTTCCTGCCGGTCTGCATCTGTCACGCGGATCCCGTTCGTTTGATGGCGATACTCGCCTTTTCTTATACGTTCAGACATCTAAAGTGTGTCGGCTATATCATCAACCCTGGTCGCTTCTGTGCCGCAAGTCGTCGTTATTCTGGCCTCATGGATGTTAGACGGGAGTCGATATCGGCCTGTTGTGTTGTGGCTACATCTGTATTGCAGGAGTTCTATAAGGTGTCCCATGGCTCCGGTATCTATAATGAGGCTACTAAGAAGGAGATACAACCTGTCTATCTATCAGCGACTACAAAAACTCGGAATATTCGAAACGCTATCGATACAGTGTCAATCCATCCCTCCCCTCTGCCATTCCGCGATCAAACCAAAGCCGCCCCCTGGCCCGCCGCCAACGTCACTTTCTGCACCTCGATCGCCTTATCCAACTGCTCCTCCAACCCCTCCTGCACGGCATTCGAAATCGCCTCCTTGATCGTCTCGGCGCTCTGCGCGACGTTGAGATCCATCCGCGCGAGGGTGGACCCGCGTCCGGCGGAGGCGGTGGGATTGGAGAGCGCTTGACGCGCGATGGAGGATGTGAGCGTCGTTGCATTTATGGGGCCTGTTGCCGTGGAGATTGTTGGTTCAGAGAGGGCGTGCGGAAGGGCGGTCTCGACGACGGGGTTTGCGATGGATGGGCTGACGTTTGCGTGCGATGCTGCTGATTTGACGGCGGTGAGGTGTGACGAGAGGACGCTTGTTTCTGTAATCGAAAAGGGCTGTTCAGATGTGGCAGTAGGCTACTGATCAGCAAGGCGAGACTGCTCACCTCCGACCACGGCCCCGGCTTCCCTCGAGACGACCTCGACTCCCATCCTGCCTATGCCCGTCGTGGCCGACGCCGACGCCGCCTCGACGCTCGCCACTGCTGCCGTCCTCGCGGCATTGGCCGCCATACTCCCTATCGCAAGCGAGGAAGATGTCCCGGAATTGAGCGTCGCTTCGGTGGCCGTTTGAAGGATGAGGGGTGTTTCTTCCTTGATGGCTTGGCGGATCATGGTAGCTGCCATAGGGGCGGGTCTTGCGAGTTTGGTTGGAAGTGGATGTAGAGGGAATAAGAAAATGGAAGGGTGGTACGGAGTATGGTGGCGGGCTGACGGTCTCCAGATAAGAAAGAAACCAAATAAAGGCTTGGAGCTCTGCAACTGATTTCCGCTGATTTGGGTCCGCGCATGCATTCCGAGAATAAACAAGGGTTCATGATGTCATATAACGTTGAAGAAATGATATACGACTCGAGTAGAGGAGACCGCGACAACGTTGATAGCGTATTCCTCCTCGACGCGCATAGCATTCTATCCAGATAGCCCCACACCATGGCAGCACTCCTCGGCAAGAAAGCAGCAAAGGTATGTCGACAGCGGCCATTCTCGGCCGAGCGTGGCTGAGGGGTATCTCATCTCGCAGAGCGTCCTCGCGAAACACATTGCCGCAATCGAACCGCTAGATCCCCTCTATGAGACCACCATCGATAGCAGCGGCAAGTCCAAGCGCGTCAGGGTAGGTCAACCCGACGTCGTGAGGTGACGCGGCGCTGAATCATCGGGATGCCTGCCAGAGAAAAGACCCGGAAGGCTTGTCCAAGCGGGACTTGAAGATCTTGCAAAAAGTCAAGAAGAGAGCACACCGCCTGGACAAGGGGATGAACCTATGCGGTCTGCGCGTCGGATGGACATTCTGGATCGTAAGCCCGTGCGCCCCTTTGTTCGCCCCTTCAGCATCTCATTCCGCCTTACATGACAGGGTATCATCCCCGGAGCCGGTGACATTGTCGACGCCATTCTCAACTACACGCTCGTCGTTCGCCCCGCGAAAAAGGCCGAGATCCCAGACTGGCTCGTCAGAAAGATGCTCGCGAACAATGGCGTCAGCGCCGCAGTCGGGTTCATTCCGCTCGTCGGTGACGTTCTCCTCGGCGTATGGAAAGCGAATTCAAGGAATGCGCATCTGTAAGCACGTGTCCCGGCCGAATTCGGCATGTATACTGAGCGGACTCCTGCCAGATTGGAAGAATACCTCTCCATCCGCGGCGCCGAATACCTCGCCTCGATCGGCTACCCCGTCGACTCGGCATCCCCGGGCCACGACCTCGGCGTCACGCAAGACCCCGCCGTTCGATCGGAATACAAGCCGGGCGCAGGCTTGGCGCCGGGGGAAGTGATCACGCCGCATTCGGCGCAAAAGCAGAATGTGACGGGCCGAGGGTGGTTTAACCTTGGAGGAGGTGGTGCGAGGCAGCAGGCGGGGGCGAATGGGGCGACGACGGCGGCGGCGGCGCCGACGTATGGCGCGACGGCGAGTGCAGCCGAGCGGGGGTGATGCCCGTGTGCCACGGGAAGCGGGTTCATGTACGGACGGCGGACAGACAGAACACGTATAATTTTTCGACAATTTTTGGAGCCCTTTGCGCTAGTTGTAACATTGATACCCATACACGCTCCGTCAGTGTATACATTGATGCATGTGCAGGTCTTGGAGGAGATGATCTCGAGTGCAAGGTGAGATGTGTCGTAGTCTAAGGCGCGATAGGTGAGGCGTCTCAGCGGCATGACAGGATGTCCACTTTGCGGACGTATGTCGTGCGTAACCGGATGGACTATACCATTCCATCCTCTATAGGCTTCCGCTTTGGCGCTCGAGAGCTTCAAATCTCTAAAGGCAGTACATTCGCTCTCTCCATTGCATTATAAGATGTTATCAGTCTCCAGCGCACCCATCACCCGAACCCGGCGCGCTCCGCCGCCACCGCCGACAACGCCTCAATACTCGCCAAACTCGACATCTGGTTTACAGAACAAACCGTGAGCACCTTGCCGGCCATCCGCAAGGGGTCGCAGCGGCCGACTCACGTCCCGTCTTGATCGCGTGCTCCCGCGCGCCCTGTTCGCCCTTTAACCCAATCTGACAGACCTATCCCCGCGTCCGAATCATCATCAGCAACCCACCTGCCACATACCGACAGGCGGAGCTTACCTGGCACCTTAGATCAAAGTTTTGCGTATCGGTGTAATAGTGCTTTTCCCGGAGCTTCTTTACGAGTTCGGCGGCGGCGGTGAGGATGTGCGCGTCGGCGACGGGAAAGATGGATGTGTGAAAGTCGGGCGGTGCGTCGGGTGTTGGGGAGGATGTGGCGGCGTCGTAGTCTGGGAAACGCCGCGTCGCTTAGCCGTCGAGATCTTGGCAAGGGGGAAGGCTTACGGATTCCAGAGTAGATGAGGATGCATCTGGTTGGGAGGATGCGTTACGGTCACGCAAAGCGAACCGGAAGTGGGGAAAAGAACGTACCGATTCTCGTATTCCCCCTCGCCGAACCGATCCGCCCGGCCGGTCATGACATCCCAACTCGCAATCTCCGTCTTGAAACTGCCGCCGGGGGGAAAAAACGTCTCAGCCTTTCCCCCGCCCCGCGCCGCGCTCTCGTCCGTTCTTCGAGGTTGCGCGACTCACTGCTTTGCAAAGATGGCGAGCTCGATAGCGCCGCCCCACGTGGACGGGCGGGTGATCAAGTCGATGTATTCCTCTCTCGGCCGGCTGGCCGCCGCGGATCAGCTCGTGAGCATGCGGACGTGGAGAAGGGAGGGGCGGAGGGGGGCGTACCCGAGGATCACGTCCGAGTACGTTGTCGGATCTTTGCGAATCTCGTCGGCGACGACTTTTTTCCCCGCCCCGCGCGCGCCAACATCAGCCGAAGGAAAAACCCCCGATGCGAGCGCCGTCTGGGTCCCGGCGACGACTCACCGTTCCTCAACTCCCGCACGACCGTATCGTCGTATCCCCCCTTACACACCAACCCGACAGCGCTAAAGAGACAGGAATTATCGTCCGGCACGATCCGATGAACGAGGGAAGCGCCCTCGGGAAGCGGGACGCTCGCGGGCGTCTCCTCGACGACGACGATGCCCCCCGTCGACGACGCGCCGTGGGCGGTCCCCGCGAGCGCCGACACGTGACGGGGCGTACGCGCCGACGAGGAGGACGGTCTCTCCGCGAGCGCGAGGGGAGATCCCCCGGGACCGAGGGCGGGTTTCGTCGCCGCGGCGGCGGCGGGGGGCGGAACCCGCAGGCTCGGCGGTGGATGGGTCGTCGTGGATGCGGCCGAGGCTGGGCCGGTGCCCGGGTAGGCGGAGGCGTAGGGGGAAGGAATAAAGGTGCGCGGGACGGAGGGCGCCGGCGTCGGGGTGTGCGTGGCGGTGGAAATGGTGGATTTCGGGGTCGGGGCTGTTTCAAAGACGTTGCCTTGCGTGTCGGGGTCCGGCTGCTGCTGCTGCTGCTGGTGGTGGTGGTGGTGGTGGTGGTGGTGAGCGGTGTCGAGGGGCGCGGGCGGCCGGGCGGGCGAGGCGCGCGAGGCGCGTTGCGGCGGCGGACGCTCGGTGACGATGATTTGTTCGCCGCGCGTGATCGGGATCGAGGAGACTTTGGACGTGTTGGCCGGGATCGGTTTCGGCGGGTATCCGTACTTGACTAGAGAGAGAGCAACATGAGCCCAGTGCGTTGCAAGCAAGGGAAAGCAGGGGCGAGAGGGGAGGGGCGTACGGTCTTGTGCGTCGAGCGGGATCTCGGTGGCCGAGAAGACGAGGGACTGGAGGGCGTCGTAGGTGGTGGAGGGGTCGAGTGTGAGGGTTGTGACGCCGCGCGGGTGACGGAGGCGGACGGGGAATGACATGGTGGATGGCTGGGTGGGTGGCTGGCTGGCTGGGGGAGAGAGCGAGGGAGGGGAAGCCTGGCTTGATGGAAGAATGATGAGTCACCTCGCCCGCCCGCTCGCTCGCTGGTGAATTTGCTTCCGCGCGTGGATCACGTATCGCATGGCTCGGCTCGGCTCTTTGCTTTTTGCATTCCACGACGCTCACCACTCACCCACACACACACCCACACACCAAACCAAACCAAACCAAACATGTCCCAAGACGGCGCAACCTCGGGCTACCATCTCGGCGCACCCGTGATCCATAGTGGGATGACGGCCGAGGGGGAGCCCCCCGGGGTGTTTGCGAACCCGGGGAGCGACGAGACCCGGGAGAGGGAGCGCGCGTTGGTGGAGCGCGCGATGGCCGACGGGAATCCGGCGGTGCCTATACACGTACGTCTACCTCGTATCCTACAATGGTAGCAGAATCGTTCATCATCTCGTGTGTCGTCGTGTCCCGTGTCGCCAGTCGTTTGATCCCGATGCGACACCGCTGCAGAAAGCCTCGGCAACGGCCATGGGCGGCCGCTTGGTCGGTTCCGTAGGACACGTTGGCAAGTCCGGGTTCGGGGTCATGCACAAGGTCGGCTCGACCGGATTGGGCACCGTCGCGAAAGTGGGCACGACCGGGTTGGGCACCGTCGTCAAGGTCGGCGAGGCCGGGTTTGAGGGCGTCCATCGGATCGGGGAGGCCGGCATCGGCGGCGTTCAGATGATCGGGGCGGCCGGGCTGGGTGCCGCGCGGCGAGGGGTGATGGGGGAACGGGCGGAGAATGAGGGGGCGCATTCGCTTGCGGTGGATTTGTCGACGACGGGTGGGGATGATGAGGCCGGTGGGGTGATCGGGCTCGAGGATGAGCAGCAGCAGCAGGCGGCGGCGGCGGCGGCGGCGAGCGGCAAGGCGCACGAGGTCCAGGAGGCGGAATCCCTCCGGGGCCAACGTGCCGCCGAGGCCGTCGTCGGCTGGCTGCAATCCATCGGCGGAGTCTCCTCGGGCCGAACGATCGCCGAACTCGTCGAGCAGAACCGGCGCGCGGAAACCGCCAACATCTTGACGGTCCTCATCCCGCCGTCATTCTACGGCACCGTCTATCACAACGCCGCCATCATCGTCTTTGCCGTCCTCACCACGCGCCTGCTCACCCTGCTTCGTATGGGATGGGGATGGCTCGTCATCCTGCTGACGATCTGTACGAGCGTCTATACGATCAGCATGGAACGCACGCGCGCACGCGCACGCGACGATATCGCGCGCGAGCTGACAAAGGTACGGCTCGTGGATGAGACCGAGACGGCGGACTGGATCAACAATTTGCTGGATCGGGCGTGGCTGATTGCCGAGCCGCTGCTGGGTGGTGAGTCGCACGGGGGTTTGCGCTCGCTAATGCGTCGCTAACGCCCGCGCGCGCAGCAACCGTCGTCGCCATGGTCGACGACATCCTCGCCAACAGTCCCCTCCCTCCGGGCCTCGATTCCGTCCGCATGACGACATTTACCCTCGGCAACAAGGCGCCCAAGATTGATTCCGTGCGAACGTACCCAGAAACGCCCGACGATCAAGTGATCATGGAATGGGCGCTGAGCTTTACGCCAAACGACATCGAGGATTTGACGCCCCGGCAGGCGCGGAGTAAAGTGAATCCCAAGATTGCGTTGGACGTCAGGATCGGCAAGGGCGTCGTCAGCGCCGGGTTGCCGATCTTGTTGGAGGATATCAGTTTCACGGGCAAGATGCGGATCAAGTGCGTCCACCCGACCCCCGGAGTGGCTTGGCTGACGTTTGCCGTAGACTGCAATTGATGACCAACTTTCCGCACGTCCAGACGGTGCAAGTCTCGTTTATGGAAAAGCCCGACTTTGACTACGTCTTGAAGCCGCTCACGCCGTTTGACGTGAATTCGATTCCGGGCCTGTCGTCGTTTATCAAGGATCAGGTGCATGCCAAGTGAGTGCTTGGACCGGCGTCGCGCGGCGTGTCTGACCCCTCATTTCAGCCTCGGACCGATGATGTAAGTTTGATCCAAGAGTCGCGCCACTCGCTGACGCCCCCTCCCCCCTCCAGGTACGATCCCAACGTCTTCACCGTCAACCTCGAACAACTCCTCTCGGGCCGACCGCTCGACTCGGCCATCGGCGTGCTCAAGGTCACGATCGATTCCGCCCAGGGCCTCAAGGCGACCAAGATCGGCGGCGGCGATCCGGATCCGTACGTCTCGTTATCGCTCGGCACCAAAGCCCACGTCGGCAAGACGTCGATCAAGCGGAATACCCGGCACCCGCGGTGGCAGGAGCAGCGCTGGATCTTGCTCAACACGGTCGCGGATACGCTCAGTTTGCAGGTGTACGATTTCAACGAGCATCGCGCCGATAGCTTGCTGGGCACGGTCAAGTGCGACTTGTCGACGCTCCTGCAGGATATGGAGCGGCCGAATCAGATTGGCAAGATTCAGCACGAGGGGAAAGAGCGCGGGGATGTCTTGTATAGCTTGACGTTTTATCCCGTTCTTGCGCCCAAGCAGCTCGAGGATGGGACGGTGGAGGATGTGGATCCAAACGTCAAGGAGGGCATCGTTCGATTGACGATTCATCAGGCCAAGGATCTCGACCTTTCGCAGATTCGGGGCACGGCGTCGACGCATGCCGAAGCGAGTTTGCGCGGCAAGTTGCTGTTCAAGACGCCCGTCATCAAGCATTCCAATACGCCAACCTATGAATCCTCTACCGAGTTCTTGGTCGCCGATAAAAACGCCTGCCTGATCGACGTCGCCATCGTCGATGACAAGACGATCGGCCGAGATCCCGTCATCGGTCGCTGCAAGGTCAGGCTGGCGGATATTCTCGCCAAGCAGGAACTCCAGCAAGATTGGTTCGATCTCACGCGTACCGGTAAAGTCCGCTTGACCGTCGACTGGAAGCCCCTCGAAATTCCCGGCGGTCTCAACAGCGGCGCCGCATGGACGCCACCCATCGGTCTCATGCGCATCTTTGTGCGCGACGCCAGGGATGTCAAGAATGTCGAGATGGGCGGCAAGAGCGATCCGTACTGCCGAGTTATCTCGAACAATACCGTTACGGGACGCACCGAGACGATGCAGAATAATCTCAATCCTGAATGGAACTCCTACGTCTACGCACCCGTCCGCAGTCTTCAGGATCGACTGACGCTCGAGATCTTGGATTACCAGAGTAACAGCAAAGACCGGCGCTTGGGCTCGGTCAGTCTGTCCGTCGGCGAGTACATTCAGCAGACGGCCGCAGGGTATGCGGCAACGGGACTCAAGGAGAAAGAGGAACCGATTCGTCTCAAGGGCGACAAGGGCGTCAAGGGAATGCTCCGCTTCCACGCCGTCTTTGTTCCGTGCGCGTCATCCAAGGGCATGCGCTTCCCCGAAGTACCCAATGCGGCTCAAGTGCTCGCCCAGGGCGACCCGGCGGACCGTATCCAGGGCACGTACACAAATATGCGAAAGCCCTCGACCCGGTCGCTGCGATCTTCTTCCCGGCAGACGATGGCGTCGTACGAGTCGATCGTGCCGGATGTTCCGCCGGCGATTCCTGAAAGAGAGGTCTTGGATACGGCGGCGGACAAGAAGGAAACGGTGACCGCTGCGCCGAACGGAGAATCGCATAGCTTGCAGTTGAGCAAAGATGAGATCCTCAAGCATGGTAAGCGCTGTCCGCCTCTTGAGAATCTCACTGACCACGTCGCAGAACACGGTATTCTCGTCATCCGAGTCTTTGCTGGAAAAGTGTCTCACAAGGGCAGATTGGAAGTCTTGCTCGACGAAAATTACTGGCCAGTCTATTCGACTGATCGAACTCATGGACACAACCTCGGCGAATGGAATCAGACGGCCGAGTGCTTCATCCGGGAACTAAGCTTCTCCCAGATCTGTTTCCGCATGAACCGGGCCGACGAGACCGAACGGGACGAGATCGATTCCGAGGTTCAATTCTCGACCAAGGATCTCGTCGACATGTCGCTCGTGGGTGACGGTTGCCGTAGCTTGTGAAACCGTCTGACCTCCCATACAGGACCAACCTCGAATCATCGAGCTGCGCTCCACAAAAGGCGAAGAAGCTTCCAGGATCCTCATCGCGTGCAAGTATCTGCCTGTGGAGTTGGCCTTGGATCCCAGGGAGACCGTGAACAGTATGTCTCGAGAGTGACATTCCTCCAATCGTCATTGACCTGAGTCTTGTCAGATATGGGAAGTTTGCGAGTCGAGCTCGTTGATGGCGAAAACATCAAGGGTGTCGACCGCAATGGCAAGAGCGACCCCTACGTCGTCTTCAATCTCAATGGGGAACGCATCTTCAAGTCGCAGGTGCAGAAGAAAACGCTGACGCCCAAGTGGAACGAGGTTTTCAACATGACGGTAAATTCGCGTGTCGACGATCACCTCGAACTAGAACTCTACGATTGGAATCAGGTACGAGGAGTCCTATGGTAAGGTCCATCTCTGACAAAGTGCATCGCTATAGATCGAGAATGCCAAACTTTTGGGAAGAGGCTCCATCAATCTGGCGGATCTTCAGGCTTTCCAGAGCACGGACTACAATGTTCCCCTGACAAACCTCAAAGATGGCAGTCATGCCATTATCCGACTCAAGATTGTCTTTGCGCCAGCCATGATCCGCCGCGCTCGTCGCCACACAAGTACTGTCATGCAGGCTGGCGGTCGAGTGGTGACCAATGTCGGCGCCATACCTCTCGGCGTCGGCAAGGGCGTGGGTAAAGGCGTCTTTTACGGCGGCAAGGGGATCATCCATGGTGTTGGGCATACCGTTGGTTTCGCCGGGAGAAAGACTGGTCTCATCAAGAAGCGCGACAAGCATGGCAACGAAGTCTTGGTGCCCGCAAGCGACGATGAACATGCCGCCGCGGGGACCGCCTCGGAGTCAGAGCCGGACCTTTCTTTCTCTGGCGGCCCAGGCGTTGGTTCCCTGGCGACGAATGGAGCTACCGTTCCTGCCCCATCGACTGCCACAGATTTTGCCCGGGCGGAGACGCTCAATGAGAGCCATCCAGAATCTGTCAACATCACTTGCGTAAAAGCGACGCTGAATTCGACTGGACACCACGATATCAAACCCTATGTGCAACTTGCACTCGGTCGCAAAGCCTACAAGACAAGTCACGCCAAGCAAGCAGCGGAGCCAGAATGGTGAGCGGATTATAAGACGAGCCGGGAACATTGCAACTGACAACATACTGCATTACAGGAATGAAACCTTCAAATTCGGCCTGGAGGAACAAGAACACAGACTCGTTGTCAAGGTCTTCGACCACAAGACGATTGGCAAAGATAGAGAGATAGCACAGGCGCAGCTGGACGTGAGTCGTAGAGCACACCTAAGATCACGAAAGCCGGCTGAGCTTTGCCTTTTTTGCAGATTTCCAACTACCTTCAAGCGGGTGCCTCGACCGGCTCTGTCGAATTGGAGAATGGTCAGGGCCAGGTCCTGCTGCATTTCGAGCCCGTGATCAGTGCCAATATGGCGAGGCATCGAACGCCGTCGATCGGATCGAAGAGCGGTAGACCTGGCGTGACGAGCAGCCCGTCCTCGAGGTTCTCGTTCAAGCATAGAAGCTAGTTGGATCTTGATTCGTGTTCGTTGTATGGTTGTGGTACTGGGTTGCTCACTCGGGCTGTTGCTTATTCTGGGTGACAATAAATAATGATGTCTGATTATACCTATTTTCGAATATACAATGGGGTCATCCTATACCTTGCCCTTGCCATACACTTGCATACACCTCTTCTCAAACGCCTCGATCATCAGATCCTGCACCTTGGGCAAGAACGCCTGCGATGCCATTCTGTGTAACGGACTTGCAAACGAGAATGATAGGTCGATCGTGAGCATCGTTGGGCCTTCAGTTTCGGAGCTTGAGGTTGGAGATGCGGGGATACTTGGTGAGGAGGAAGGGGTCGTGAGCGGTGTCGCAGTGGGGTGAGGGGATGTGGGTGATGCGGGTTGGAAAGACCCTGAAGGAAAGCTCACAGAATGAGCCGCTGTCTGGCCGAATACCACAAGACGTACAGGTCGTTTCGAGATTATGGAATAACGGCGAATCGTTTACCGTAGCCTTGAATCGAAATTAGCTGTGTACGAAGGGATCATATTGGGCCTACTCACCTTGACAGATTCATACGGTATACCCTGAACCCTCGAGGTATACCTCTCTGCAAAGTTACCAAACCCAACCTCGAGCTCCGCCTTGACGTCAAACGGATCCGACATGTCGCCTAGGCGACTCGAGGCAGCTTCGGCGGAGGATGAAGGCGAGACGACGGATGATGTGGTGCAGAAGGGGATAAAGTTGGAATATGAGGGGACGTCGGCGACGATTCTGTATAGTTGCTCTTGCGTGTACCTATTGGCGGAAATGATGAGCGTTTGAGGAAGAATGCTCGACGACAGAGAATGTCCGCGTACGGCAAGATCTTCCTCACGTGCACCCTTTGCGAATTCGGATCCTCGTAATCCCCACTTGCAGAGTTAGCGGGTTGCTGGTTCGGAAGGAGCTTGGCGACGTCTGCGAGCGAGAAAAAGGTCCTGCGTGCCGGGGCTCGTGGTAATTGCGGCGCCGACGTCGACGAAAGAGCGGTTTGGGATATGACGGGGACGCGGCGTGCGAGTTGCCGGGGCCGAAGCAGCGAAGAGCGGTTGGACAGAGCAGCGGCCTTCATTACGACAGGTGTATGCGGGAATGGCTGATAGTGGCGCCGACAGTCGTGGGTGGAATGGCGACATGACGAGGAAGCCAGGCAGGTCTCTAGCTATAATCAATGCACAGACGATCGATCATCTTGCCATATTTGCTTCCGTCCAAGAATCTGAAACACGCGTACCCGGAGCGTAAAGATGAGGATAGCAGAATGATGAGATTGTTCGCCAGGCTGATGGCTGGTCTGACGGGCAGGACGCGATGGAGAGATGGGCCAGACTCCATCAACAAGATCCCATGCGGCGTGCGAGGGCGACTGTCGTCTCGGAGGAACCGGCCGCTGCGTCTACAAGAGCAACATTGACGTCTCGGAGGACGCCGTCCAGGCGGGATCCGTCCTAATCAAGCTCATCCCTCCGCCATCATCTACGACTTCGCTAGACCCGACGACCCCTCCGCAATCGTCAGCTGCCCCGAGACGCCTCCTGGCATGGACAGATATCCTGGATCCGTCGCTCATTGATATCTCACAGCTCATCGCTCCCGAATCCTCCGAATCCTCGCCCGTATTCGAATCCCTCGTGTACCTCTCCAAAACCCGGATCGGCTCAAAACCCCACGAGTTCTCGCCCATCTACGCTTATTGCAAGTCATACAAAGATTCGCTGGCGGTCCGGGTGTATCTCACGCCGTGGGGAGGGCGGTTTCAGGGACTGAAGCCTGTGGTATGGAGGCATTTGGAGAGGGTGTTGATGCAGCTCGTTAACCGGTGGGAATGGCAAGATTTCGGCAGGCTTCAAGGCGAGCCTGCACGAATATTTGAGAACAAGGTGTGTCGTGTTGGTGGCATATAGCGCTTTCGCCTTGATCTTCCCACCGCTTCTGACGTCAACCCCTATCCCAGGATTTCCGCCAAATTTCCGAACTGTACCAATCGATCCCCTCTCCGTCACCTTCCTCCTTTGTTCTATCAAATGCCGTACGACCCGTCGTTCGGAAGACCGTTGAACGGCTCCTCGGTGAACCCAGCTCAGGAGCTCAAGGTCCAGTCGGGAGCGGGGCGTGGGAGCTGGATGGCGATCTGGAAGCGATGGGACTGACCACGGAGCTATATGGCTATCAACGGGTAAGCTGCCAGAACTCATCTTCCGCGAATCGCCCAGCTTGACTCACTCCTCCGGAAAGCGATCCGTCGCGCAAATGCTGCTGCAAGAATCCAATCCAACGCTCTACCGGGACATCAAGTTTGTCGAGATGAAGGAAGCCGGCCGGGACAAAACCTATTTCATCAACCTGCAAAACGGCGAGGTCCGGCTGGAGGAAGATGTCGGGTACTACGAGCTGCCGCGAGGGGGGATTTTGTGAGTATCTCCGTTGCGGTATCGGATAGGCTTTGAACGGCATCTCAACGCCAGGTGTGAAGAGATGGGTACTGGCAAGACGTGAGTGTCGCATAGGCGTGTCACAGTTAGCTTCAGCTGATCAACGGACTGCCACCAGGATCATGACCTTGTCCCTCATCCTGGCCACTCGTCAACAGCGCACGACACCGGATCACTCAAAGCCCCATTCGCGAATCTGCACGGAAAGAGGTCGTCAAAGTTGGCCGAACTTGACACAACCTCAGATTGGCAGACGCAACGGTGACGGGTTGCTCGGCGTTCCACCTCTCGCGCATCTGACGATGAATCGATATCTGGAAACACGCTCGGCTCGAATCTCGCACGACAGTCACATGGACGCGCATCCCCTCCTTCGGCCCGACTTTCTCGATAGGTTTGCAGGCGATGCGCCTTTCTACCTCGAAGATACTGCAAACGCCGGAAGAGATTGCCACCGAAATGCAGTGACCTATGACGACCGTAAAAATGAGACCCGCAAAATTTATCTCTCGACAGCTAGTCTGGTGGTTGTCCCAAGGTTGTTGCTGAAACAGTGGGAAGCAGAGATCAAAAAGCATTTCAGAAAGGACGCGTTGAAGTATATTGTGGTGGATAATGGGTTGCCGACGCTAGAAGAGGTCATGCGGTCCGATGTAAGCAAATCGCGCTTCGCTATCGCGCCACAAAATCTGATCTCCGGATCTCCGGATCTAATCAAATGTAGCTGGTACTCATAACCGTCGATCGTGGGTATCGGAACCTCTTGTGCTGGTTCGATTCACTCATATCGTTCCCCTATTTTATCACAGACTTCAGTGCCGCTCATAAAGTGCTGATGTCGCAGAAAGATGAATTCAACATATTCACTGATATCAGATGGAAGAGAGTGGTTGTGGGTAAGTCCGAGTCACAGCACGACTGTAAGTAGAGAAGCGGGATGCTGACCCGTTGCCCTCACCGTAGATGAGGCTCATGTGACTAACCAGAAACGGACCGGCCTGATGACTCTGTGCCGTCAGACTTGCTCGGAAGCGCACTGGGCTGTCTCCGGAACACCGACGAAACATGCGCTCTCATCGCACAGCGATACGCCGATCGAGGGCTCGATTATTCGCGCTTGGACATCGCAGGGAATGGATGACCTCAAGCGTCTCCTGGGTATCATGACCAACTTGCTGCACATGAAGCCGTTCGACACCGACGCCCAGCTATTGGGGAATAATTCGACCAAACTGGTCGTCAACCCGTTGAGTCGCCGCGGTGGGCCGATGTATGGAGCAGTTGCCAGGGTCGAAAACTTGATTCGGATGACAATGGTTAGAACTAGGTGGGTACACATCCGGTGGAATTGCGTTGAGAACTGAGAGAAACCCGTTTAGGGAAGGTGATATTCGGAAAGACGTAGAGCTGCCCCCTCTCAACGAGAGACAGCAAGCGTTAAACCTCGACTTTTTCGCCAACATGACATACAACGTCCTTCAAGGTATCCTTCTACTTGGCAGACCCGCTTGTATGCTCGCTAAAATTTGTGCACTTCGCCTTTAGCAATATTCGTGGTCAATGCAATATCGTCCCAAAGAACTGGTCCTGATTATCTGCTATCACCAAGCAACAGATCGTCTCTACTTCTCGCAACTCGAAATTTGCAGCTCGCTTGCAGTTGGTTACCAAGCAGCAACAGTGACCTAGACCCGGCATTTACCTTGGATGCGCTGGTGACGGAGGTCTCGATGCCTAACAAGCTGGCGGCTCTGACGGAAGCAGATCGAGCAATGGTTGCAGAAGCGGAAAACTGGCTTCGCACAGCCATCAACGATCGTCACTGGCGCACCATCTTGCCGTAGATCTCCATTCCGATAAGAGTCGACCGCCTTCCAGCTGAAATCCTTCGGGAGACATCCGTCACAGAGCCCTTCGACGCGGACGCCTGCTTGACAACCGCCGAGATCCCTCTTCACCTTCGAAACGCCGCCGCCTCTGTCAGGGACCCAAACTCCATCACCGGACAACTCATCAGGGCCGCTCAAGTTGCCAAGAGACAGCAACATCACCTCGAGCCAGCAAAAGTCAAAGCGAAGAAGACCAAGAAGACGCCGGAACAGTCAGTCGCAGCGGAAAGTAAGCACCGCTCTGCCGCCGATACTCTACGTCGTTCGGAGAAGGCGGCGACCGTCGATCGCCAGCAAGAGGGCGAGGTCATCGACTTGGATGACGGTGACCAGCGATCGTCTCCCACATCGCGCAAACGCAAGCGCACTCAGGGCGATGCCGCTGGCGGCAACGCAAATCGACCCGCCTTGTCAATCCCTCCGGAAGTTCGCGCGTTGGAGCTAGGCTTTACGACCGTGTCTTCAAAGCTCGATTGGGTGGTGGCGGAAGTGTTGCGGAACAAGGAAGACCGCTTTTTGGTGTTTGCGAAGGACAGTGTGATGCTGGGGCAGTTGACCGAGGTGGGTACGGGCCTATCGAACGGCTGCCAGCGATTGACGAAGGTGTTCGCTTTGAACAGTGTTTCGATCTCGTGGGAGTATCCAGGTTGGTCCCGCTACAATATATGCTTCATGTGCCTCGGACTGACATTCTCAGTACAGCTGCTACGTCGGATCCGGGTCCAACGTCAAAGCCAGAGAATCCGCGATCGAGATATTCCAGCAGAAGAGACGACGAGTGTGCCTGATGGAGGTCGAGCTCGCGGGAAGAGGATTGTGAGACAGGAGTCTTGCGTGTTGGCGATTGGCACTGACGAAACACCCACCTCCAGAAACTTGATTGTCGCCAATCGCGTCATCTTCGTTGAGCCGGTATGGAAAGAGGATTTGCAGAGACAAGCCATCGCTGTAAGTACCTCTCTTTGGCGACTCGGATCCTCCAGCTGAAGCGGAACCCCTAGCGTATTCACAGGATTGGCCAGACCCGGCCGACGACTTGCGATATTCTATACATCCGCGGATCTCTGGAACAGGAGGTGCTGGAACGCCGTCATTGGTCAAAAGCCGCCAGCGCCGAGGATGACGATGTCATACAAGATTCCATTGCTGTAGGTAGCGCAGACAGGAATGTAGGGTCATGGCTTCCTATTATGAATCTGACCTGGCTATCTTCATCTCAACTTCTAGCATCCCAAGTTCCTGCATGACGTTGCCGCTCCTCGAAAGCCGTTCGTCGTAAAGCTACTTTTAGAGCCGGACAAAACCCCGAAACGAGAAAATGACGGTATCAAGATTGAAGAGGAGGATGGACCGGCGAACGACCACTCGAAGGATGGTGATGCGCGGCTCCCGAGTCCAAGTTCAAACGATGTCCGACGGGAGCTCGCCAGCGACGCGAGCCAAGCGCTGGAAAGACCAGCCAAGCGCGCAAGGTTCGCGGCTCTACTGACCCCGCCGCCTTCGGACAACATGCAAGAAATGCTGGAGCGTGATGATCGTGAAGAGTCGTCTACGGAATTTATGATCAAGCCGAAGAAGAGAGTCACAGTGGCGTTTGCTTCTTGAACGTTGGGACGGCAATTCACGTTGAGTGACTTGAGGGAAAGATGACGAGTGTACGAGGATGCAGGAAGGACATTCCATTCACAAAAGGAAAGGCGCTCTATCGTAGACACCAAAGAGGGAATTCATGTTGTATAACGGTATCGCGGCTCTACTGCGAATCCCAGAATGAGAACGGGCAAGCCGAATGCTTTGCGAAAATATAAACAACAAGCTTCTACGTTCTTGCGACGGCATCGCTTTCAATAAGGTGAAGATCAGCGGAGGCTGCGCATGAATTTCGATTCTGCAATCTCGATATCGCCGAACCCGGACATTGGTCAAGCCTGATGAACGATCATGCACGCTCTACGACGCCGCTACGCCTCTGCCTTTCAGGCGGCCCCCTAAACCGACACAACAAACGGCTGCTTGTACGACGCCACCTCGTCACCCACCACGCCCACATGCGAAGCCCATGAATCCAGCCTATCCAGCAGTGCCTGCGTCTGCGCATTGTCCAGCACACGCGGCTGCACCCAGTGGATGTCTGCGATGCTGTTGACTTGATCGATGGAGCCCTTGATGAGGTTCAAGCTATCGTCGTGCAGCACGGATCAGCCGCGTGGCCATGAGGATTCTTGGGGAGACGTGGACGTACCTGAGAGCTTTCATGACCAGATGCTCAACTTCATGCATCGGCAACTTTGTTTCACTCGCGATCGTCTGGAACGACATGTTGCGCTGGCTCCGCGGCCGCTTGAAGACGGCCTCGATCAGCGCCATCAGGCAGATCTTTTGACGCAGGAAGTCTTGGTCGTTGTCGAGGATCGGCTGCGCAAACGGAGGCGGTGAGCAAAGGGAGGCAGGGAAGGTGGGGGGTATCGGACGTACCTCTTCGGGTAGACGCTGGCTTAGAACTTCGTATTGTCCGATGTCGCCGGCGTTGAAGACGAACAGCATGTCCTTGAGCCACTTGTGCGGCGAGTCTTCCAAGACGTTGAGCAAGGGATGTTGCAGCTGGTGCGGACGTGGGTCGTCAGCCGTTGTGTTCCCCCGGCAGGACGTTTGCCGGCACCTACGAGTTCTCCAAAGTTGTAGATGGTCTCGCCGAGCAGGGCCGCGATGCTCAGATCGTGTGCGCGACTGACGAGATCCTCTTTCGTTTGTTCCTCCAGGTTGATGCAAGCGAGGTACAACAACGAAGCCTTGTAGTATGCGACATAGTCCGCCTTGACCTATCCAACACCCCGGCATCAGCGCGCGCCCCCGTCCGCCCCGCTCCACCACCAAGACTGACCTTGTAGTAATCCGCACTGACGCCGTACAGCCCAGCATTCACACTCGGCTCCACATCATCCACGCCCGCCAACACGTCCCCACACGCATCCAAGCTCTTCTTACTCTCCTCCAACGCATGATTCAGCAGCTGCGCATACGCGATCGCCGAGAGGGAGAGTGCATACGCTTCCGCTGCGGGCGGTGGGGGCCGGGAGGGGGGCATGCCGGTGGCGGGATCGGGGTCCTGTGATGGATTTGGGTTGGCGAGGCGGGAGTGGACGGTTTGGTAGAAGGTGAGGATGGAGGCGGGGTCTGGACGGGAGGGTTAGTGCGTCAGGGGCTGTGAAAGGGGGTGGGTTGAGGGGCGTACCATCGTATTGACGGCCGACTTGTGTTGTGAACTTGACGAGTTTCAGGGGGTTGAGCTTGTCTTCGATCGGATGGACAAAGCTGGACAAGGGATCGTCAGTCTTCCCATCGTCCCTTGATATATCTGCGGCTTACTTGTCATAGAGACCGATCAAGTACTCTGCATTTGACGGATTCGACGCAAACTCCTCTAATAATATCGTAATGTTATGCCACAGCCTATGAGAGACGCTCCATCAGCTCCGCCATGTACTAGAAAGGAAGAAACGACTCACTTCTTCTCGTACGCCTTGGCGAGCTTTTCCCAGAATGATTTCAGGTCGCCGGTCGCCTGTGAGCGGTGCTGCTCGACATACTGCGCCGGATCGACGGTGTGCGAGTCCACTTGCATCGTGTCGTGTGTTGTGGGCGTATCTGCGGCAATGTGGTGGTTGTCTGTGTGCGTGGGAGTACACGGACGACCGTCTTCGTCATCTCGCCCGGGATGGATTCGACTCGACTCGCGTCCTCCCTCGGTCGCTCTTCTCCCGGGCGCACCCACCCCGCGTTTCCAGAGTCGGAAGGGCGATCGGATGTCGCAGAGGAGGGCCGTCTTGAGGTGGACGACGCAGCGAGTAGCTGGTTCGTGTGTGGTTTGCTGCTGAGTCTCTTGGTCTTCAGTACCTCAACGCGATCGCTGGCCGTCCCTTTGAAAAAATCCGCCCTTTTCTCGCGGGCTCAACGTCCACCGGTCCGCCGAATTCGTCACCATGAACTCGCTCACGAGCAGCATCTCCAAAATGATGCAACGTCCGCAACCGCCGCTCGCAGCAAAGACCGAGTCCGCAGCGGGATCCGACAACTCGCCCCTCGTTGTGGATTCCGATAGCGGCACCGGCGTCCAGGCCGACCTCGCGTCCATGCAACCCAGCACGAGCTACGCCTCGCGTGTTCCCGCGCCGGGCCACGTCCAAGCACGGACAACGGGTCCCGGCGACGGGATGGCGTCGGGGATATCGAGTGGTCCGTCGTCGGCGACGGCGACGACGACGACGTTGTTGAGGCGGCCGACGTTGGTGAGAGGGGGTAGCGGGCCTGAGGCGCCCGAGGTGGGTGGCGGGCCGACGGGGCCGACGGCGCGGGCGATGGCGGTCGCTGGGGCAGGGGGTGCGCAGGGGCAGGGGCAGGGGCAGGGGCAGGGTGTGGGAGGAGAGGAGGGAGGCGATGGGGCGCCGGGCGCTGTGCCAAAGGCCAAGGTGTGTTTCATTTCTTGCCTTCTATGTGGTATGTCGCAAATCTTGTCTCATCAACCTCTCAATAGCCCCAACAATTCGACTTTCACTACGAAGACTCGTCCGACATTCTCTCCGAACTATCTGAATTCTTCCCGTACGCCGAAATGTCCCACCTGCTTGACAACCTGCACGAGTTCCAGATCGACGTCGGGCAGGATGCGAAATGGACCGAAGAGGACCTGGCCGCGCGGAGGAATTACGTGCAAATGCAGGTCGAGTGGCTGGAGCATCGGGATTTGGAGGAGCGGATGAAGGCTGCGAGGCGGTTGACGTATCTCGTGCAGGGTGAGCTTCCAGCGCGCACGGCCATTTCCGCGGCAAAGCTGATTCCCTGTCTCTCGCAGGGAACTTTGCGGAATGTGCCGGTCCAGATTACCAATTACACTGGATCATCGAGAACGCGACACTCGTTCGGGCGGCCGATGGGCTGTCGTCTGCTCTCGTGGCATTGAAAGATGCTTGTGCGCGACACGATACGATATCACGCGCCATGAGGTGAGAGTTATCCTTTACCTCCTCTCACTGACGCTGACCTGACGGTCGCTACAGCGCACACGAACAGAACATTCAAGCTCAAAGACAAGCAGAAGAACAACAGTCCGGCCAGCCTCCGCAACCGCCTCTCCCGCCGCCGCCTGTCCCCGAGGACCTGCACAGGGCGATGGAGGACCTCAACGCGGAGATTGGCGTGTACCTGGGTATCATTTACTTTGTGGTCGAGGTATTCAGGAATGATGAGACGTTTGGGGATGAGCTTAGTGAGTTGATACGGATGTCGCAAAGGTGAGGCCTAGCTGAGGTTTGCCCTTGTGTGGGTTGAAGTGGCCATGGAGCAGCCATTGCCGGTTCACCTGCTTGGCCTGGTTGCCAGTCTACGCGAAAAGCCGCACAAGGGCTTCCCCGTGAAAAAGGTAAGCAGTATCATTACAAGGATATGATGAAGCGCTGACGCCCGATTGACAACTTGACAGCTGTTGCTTGTCGTTTGGAAGACAATACTGGCTTGCTTTGGGGGACTCAAAGATATCCGGAAGGCAGTGGCGCTGCAGAGAGATCTGGCGGGCTTGCCGCCTATCAAGCGGGGTAAGCGGATGTGACCGGCTCTAGTGAAGTCTGCTAACGGCGTCCATGAATGCCCGCCGCAGATTTCACCAAAGTCTCGCCCGCAGGAATGACAACTTTCCACAAGGAGATCACCGTCAAATACCCGACCTTTGAAATTCCCGCCGCTGTCAAAAAATCTGCACTGAATCCAGAAAAACTTGCCGAGGCCATGAGCCCGATCCCGGTTAGGTCTCATTACCATACATCAGTAGAGGACGGTCTGCCAAGCACATTCGTCTCGCGTTCTTCCCTGCAGAACAGAACAGGACCGGGCGGCCAGCCTTCACAACAAGGAACGGGATCATTGCCTCAGCCGGGCACGCCAGCGCCCTCGCCGCCGCCAACACCTCAAATGAAGCCGAAAAAACTGCAATACCAAACGGACCAGACTCGGCCCTTTGTCTTTCCGTTTTCACGGTCCGAGCTATCGGATCCGTCACGGATGGTGCCTTTTGCTATTGATGAAGCGGAAAAGCTATACAATCGGCATATCCATGTCTCTCTTGGTCTCTATCAGCTTCAAAAAATACGAGAAGAGTATATCCGGGAAGAGAGCGGACTCGGTAGTTCCGGTCTGATAGGCTTCACCAAACCCGCGTTCGACGATGATCTTGACGAAGAAGACGACAAGGCCTGGCAAGAGTATCAGACTATGGATTGGAGATACGAGGAAAAAGAGATGCTGGCTCAGTCGCAGGGGGACAATGTGGGAGTCAAAGCCGCACAGCAGGCGAGATTGAGCTTGAAGAGGCTGTATAGAGTCGAGCGTGTCTACGTACGTTTGCTTCTCCTTCATAAATCTTCGACGCCAATGCTGATTTCCACGGGGATTGTCCGATCAGAAAGCCATCCTTCCCAGCTCGCAGAGCATAGTCGTTGTCTTGTTGAAATTGCTTCTCGCTACCGTAACGGGTAATCCAGCAGCGAACGCGAACGCAAACCAGCATCCAGGATCTCCAGGCGCAGAAGTCCCTGGTGAGTGCGGAACCGAACAAGTTGGGAACACGCATTCATCTTACGTACAATATGTAGATGTTGTGGAGACGCCACCGCAGACGCTCGAGGAAGTTGACGTGGCGCGGCATCGCGAGATCACCTCGAAAGCCGTCTCTGCAATTCTGCTGCTTCTGCTCAAGTGGTTCAAGGCGTCGCGTGAGTCGTCCTGTCAACGCCAGATCTGCTGATGCTGATCACGTGCTCGTGGCGCATCAGATATAATCAAATTCCAGCATCTGGCTACCCTCTTGATTGACTCGAACTGCTTGCTGCTGATCCTCAAGATGTTCGGCTTCCAAGACCTGCTGAATACTGTTCAGACGAGAAACGAGTGGGAAGATCACGAGTGAGCCGGTATCTATTGGCAATCTGAAATCGCTTGCTGAAGCCAGTACTGTTTGGCGCTCAGCTTCTTCCGCTACTGTTACCTCAATTTCTCCCCCGAGCGTCACTCAAGACACCAAGTGGACCTATTCGACCATAAGCCAAAACCCAATTCTACCAGAATTGGCGCAGATGGAGAAGAAATCGAAATCATTCACGAATACAGCTGGAGAAATTTCTTCTATTCCATCAACTTTATCCGCGTAGTACACCAGCTGACGAAACGACGTCCGGCAAGAATATCTTTACTGGTCCAGTATAAGAGTAGTGTGAGTGCTCACGAGAATACCTGGTGAATGGCTTTTGATGGTCTAGATCCGCAGCAAATCTTGAAGAGACTGCTTCGCGTATCACATCCCATGCTGCAACTTCAAGTCCTCAAAGTACTGAAGAGTCAGGTTCCATTCTGCGGAAGGAAATGGAGACAATGTGAGCTGGACAATGTGATTCTTCTCACAGCGCATTGCTGAAGAGCCTCGTCGCTTACCCAAGCAAACATGAAAACCATTACCGCCATCTACCTGAACTGCAAACCAGAGCTTCGCGACGAATGGTTGGCAGCTATAGATATCGACACAGAGGTTGAGGAATCAAATGTAGGTGTCTGGTGTCCCGTCCGATGCCGAAACTCACGGTGTAGTCCTTCCCGCCAAACAGGCCGCGGAGAACGCACTGCGCACATTGATTAAATTCTATCATAGCAAACATTACGCGACACCGCAGACAGGGACCGACTTCCATCGTCGCTCAGACTCGCTTGCCTCGGGAGGATCAGTTGATTACGGAGCGGGACATCACGTCGCAAGCAGCAACGGGAGCGGATCCATGCATCGCACAGATTCGGACATCTTCCCGCCCAACCGCACGATGCCCAGAAGGGAGACCGATGATGATTACAACATTGAAGCCATCATGGGCGCTTGGCTTTACGAGTACGAGGACTTGATAGCCGAGGTACTGGGAATCGACAAAGCAGAAGAGCACGTGCAGCAAGGCCTGGATCTGCTGAGCTCCCCCGGTAGCCGAAGAAGCTCCTTCACCAATGCTTTCCGAGCGGATAATACACCTTGGAGTCGTCTGAACGAAATCATGAAGAGTCGAGGCATGGCCGACGATGAGGTGATCAGTGATTCCGAGAGCGTTGTCTCCATCGGTGAATTGGGACCGGACGCTCGATTCAGCACTTACGACATGGATCAGGAGATTGCGGATGAACCGGAAGACTCTTTCGCGGCCCGACAAAGACGGAAGAGTACAGGAAATGAGAATACTTGGGAGGTAAGTGACCCTACGGGAATACGTAGCAATATCGGATCACTGACGTATGTCGCGGTATTGAACAGCATATATCTCCCGAGATTTCTCTGCTTCCAAAGTCGCCAAACGAGCGAAGTAGGCGAAGATCAAGCTCCGGCAATTCGCCATTACGTCCGGTAATTGCTCCATCCGCTGCTACGGACTGGCTGGATTTGGGTACATTCGATGATGATGAGGAAGAGCCTGGACCTATGCCTATTCAGGGCGGTACGGAGGATGAAGAGGCTCGAGGGCATATGCCCGCAGATGAGGTTGAGGCTTTCTTCCAAGTCTAGATCCGCCGACTCATCGACCTCATGACGGCGGACTTCGATGATGATGATTATAAGGCACGACACGAACTGGTGTGTCTTCGTTGTAACCCCAAAGAGAGGGGCAAATCTGTGCATGGCACATCCTCGTAAACCTCAAGATGTACTTGGAGGCGTTTAGTGATGACTCATACGACGGCAGCTTTCAGTCCGATTTCTGAAGCGCCGATCGATCATCTGAAACAGCTGCAGGCAAGAGCTTCATTCTCATTGATGGCAAGTTCTGCTTGGAGCGCTCGATTGCCGTTTGAGCACACACCTTTGCGGGCTGGTCTATCCCTCGACAACGCATCCCGCTCCGACTCAGGATCTCGCGACCATAATTTTACACTCAGGACCTTTGTTCCGGCTTCGCAACGCAATCCCAATCCAGCCATACTTCATGCCGGCCGCGATACGCTCTACCAGGGCAAGCACCCGCTCGAATGCTTTGCCCGGTCATGCGGGGATCGATGTTGATACGAAAGTGAAGAAGGAGGAAAGCGAAGACAAGCCTAATATCACAACGCCGGTGCGGAAGCGCAGAAAGGCGAGCGCCCTTGCTCAAGAGGAGGATGTCAAACCGACGATCGCCTCGGGTTATTTGGATCGGCCCGAGCGGATCAAAGTCGTGCCACAGACGCCCTTCAAGTCAGAGAATGTACCAAGTACTCCTGCCAAGCTCGAAAGTGACACCCCGCAACCCAAATCATCGGCAAAGACTACTAAGTACAAGCTCATGCCTGGTCAAACCCCGTTTCCGGATTGGGAAGCTCCGACCCCCGAGCAGTGTGCCGATGTCGTCAAGAGACTGGAATCATGGCATGGCAAGCACGAGGCACCCAAAGTCATTCCGGCGCCATCACTCGAAAGCAGTGGTTGCGGTGAAGTACCCTCAATCCTCGACGCACTTATTCGGACACTGCTCAGCGCAGCCACAAATCGTCGAAACTCTAGTGCCGCCTTTCGCAATATCGTGGAAAAGTACGGTATTCTAAAGGAGGGAGTGGGACAAGGTAGTGTCAATTGGAATGCAGTCAGGGAGCGGAGCGAGAATGACTTGTTCGAAGCCATCAAGTGTGGCGGGTTGGCCAAAAACAAAAGCAAGAACATCAAGGCAATCCTGGATATGGTATACGAGGACAATATCGCTCGGGCGACAGTTCTGGAAAAGGCTGAAGAAGACTCGGACGGAGCCAGGCCAGAGCTACCGGGAGCAGACAAGGCAACCCATGAAGAGAAAGTCGGAGAAATCGAGCGATCCAAGCAGCACGTTCTCAGTCTAGATCATTTGCACGCATTCTCCAAGGACGAGGCAATGGAGGCTCTTCTACGCTTTCCCGGAGTTGGTGTCAAGACATCATCGTGCACGCTACTCTTTTGCCTTTCTCGAGCAAGCTTCGCCGTGGACACACACGTGCATCGTCTATGCTCCTGGCTCGGCTGGATACCACCAAAAGCCACAAGGGATCAAGCCTTTTTCCACCTCGACACCAAGATCCCGGACCAGCACAAGTATGCGCTGCATGTGTTGATGTGGCAGCATGGCGTGGCATGCCCTTCGTGTCGGTTGATACCGGTCAAGGAAAGAAGGGAGTTCGACGGAATGGAGTGCCCCTTGAAGGATTTGATCGAGGCGAATGGCGGATGGGGCAAGAAGACGAGTGGCAGTACGCCTGCCAAGGCGAAGAAGGGGAAAGCTACGCCTCAGAGCAAGAAGGGGAAGAGGGTCAGAGCGGAGTCAGAGGAAGAGGAAGCCATGGCGAGCGATAGTGAATCCTCGGAAGATTTGCCGCCACCGAGCAAGAGAAGCAAACCTGGCCGTCAGAGCAAGAGAGGAAAGAAATCGAGGCAGGACACCGAGGAAGAAGATGACTCAGCAAGCGCAAGTGAGAGTGACCTATCTTATCTTGATTGATCGTTCCATGAGGTTGTAGACGACAAAATCTATGTATGCCTATTCCATCGATGAATTAATGCTCTACTGTAATGTTGCCGCCGCATCCGCCCCCGCAATGCAGCTGCGCCCTTCCTATCTGCGAAGGTCAATCCAGGTGCTCGTCGCTGTAAGTTCAGCGTCAAGCCGGAAGTCACATCTCATTGAAGCTTAATGTTATGGCCAAGTTATTCGCCATCGTCCCAAGTCGGCTGTAGCGAATCCTCATAGGTGCCTCCCATCGCCAATCGGGTACCGGCATCATCGGCCCTGTCATCCCGGAGCAATCGGTTGACCCCGCCTTTTGACTGGGATGATGGGTTCGAAGGGTCGAAGGGGAGATTGTCATCAAGGCCTCACCGGTATTGACACAAGGACAGCCATCACGGTCGCTCGCGCACCTCCATATTGAGCACTTGTCGATTCAGCTCAATCGCTTTGCCTAGAGGCACAAAATGATCATTCTCACCATCGTCCGACACGGTGAATCCACCGGTACGTCTGGTTCTGAGCGATAACCGCAACAGAGCACTTTACTCATCGCCTTGCTTTCGCTGTCGCTGCAGACAACCTGAAACCCGTCTGGGCAGGTTCTGCTGACGCTCCCCTATCAAGTCATGGTGCGTCACAATCCCTATAGGAAGTCCCGAAACGTGGTCATGGAGCAGTTACTGACGGGACCGTTTTATGGCGTTGACATTACAGGCATGAATGTGAGTAGTCTTTCAAAGTTTAGCTACGCGGGATCTTATGGCTGATCACCACTCTTACTCAGCAAGCGAAAGCTGTCGGAGCGTCATTCAGCGATTACCGCATCGATGCCATGTTTGCCAGCAATCTACTCCGGGCCGCATGGACAGTAAGCCATTAGGTTATCCCTAAGAGCTTTTGACTGATATCACACAACCTCCAGGCCCAGCAAATACACAAACAACAATCGCCGCCCCCACCACCATTGACCTACTCGCCGCTATTCCAAGAGCAGAACTTCGGCAAAGCCGAGAGACAGCCATTTGCGGCGAGTAAAGGGATGCCTGGGTTCCACCGGGAACCGGGAAGGAGCTTCAAGTTCGAGCAAGGAGAGTCTCTAGATGACGTCAGGGCGAGAGCAGAGAAGGCGTGAGTTCTGTTGCCGATGATAGGCGGGAAATCGGTTGACTGACCCGCTCTGGGCAGTATCGCACAATACATTGAACCCATTCTGCAAAGCGCAAGGGGAAAGTCCGCCGACGAGGCTCCGCACGTCTTTGTCGTCGCGCACGGCATCTTCAACTCCGAGCTACTCGGCGCGTTCATCGCACGTAGACCTCCATCAGGATCTCAGGTGGCTTGGAGAGGCAGCGGTATGACGAATACGGGATGGACACGAGTCGAGATTGGGTACTATGACGAGTTCCCTGCTAGTCAGCAAGATGGAGAGGAGGCGGTCGGCACGGGAGAGGCAAAACCCACGACCGATGCGGCGGAAGTCGATGCCTCTGGACGAAGCACCACCCAACCTACAGCGGTCCCCGCTCAGCCTCCAAACTTGTCGAGGACCACGACCAACACCAGCACACGATCGGGTGTTAGCACAATGTCTGCGTCGAGGGAGAAGAAGCCCCTACCGTACCTCAGAGTCAATGTCCTTACCATGAACGTATCGACGCACTTGGACGGGATCAAGCGACAGAAAGGGGGGATCGGGAGCGCGGCGCATGATGACAAGCAGAAGGACATTAGGTCTTTCTTTGCTGGAGGGGGTTAGACCTGGTTTATGTACCGGCGAGCAGGTAAACTGTATCGGATGTCAGGATGCGTTGTATGCATTGCTAGGTAGGCGAATTCTATGCCGTCTGGCCTTGCTGTGCCTTCCATGCGGTACGCGGCTCCCTGCGAGGCCATCTGCATGCCATCTCCGCCGCTCTACATACAGGATGCTCGTGCGTTACATCCTGCTCGACCGCAAGAGACAGTAGAGTACGTACGGAGACAAGCTGCGTTGCGAAAGGAGGAAGCGATAGGGTGCTCCCCTAGAGTCTCAGTTGAGCTTCCAACTTCGTCGATCACCGACAAAGGTGAGACGCTGCCTGCTTGGGCCTGTTTCTGAGGCTCTTCCCAGCGGTTCTTGAGCCGCCCACCAGCAACAACCGCCCTAGTTACACACGGCGCCAACCAAAAAACCCATCCGTCCAATCGATACAGCAAAGAGCTGCGCAACCGCGAGCCGGGAGCGACACGAATCGGGGCAAACCCGCGACGAGCGATCTTTCACGAGCGGGCTCTTCGACATCGCTTTCATCCTTCAAGGACAGCCCCAAGCTTTGTACATCAGCACGATCGACTCAAGATCCACGAAGACGCAACCGAGCATGTCGAACCCTACGAATGGGATGGCTCCGCGGCCGAATCTGCAGGACCTCATGAGACTTATACCGGCGGAGCTTCAGAACGCGAGCGGTGAAGAGAAGATGGCGTATCTAAAGACTTTGGTCACTAGAAATGTGAGTGGCTCTCGAGATTCCAATATGAAAAACCGGACTCATGAGTGCGTAACCTTGTGGCTGATTACAGCAGAATGCCAACCAAGCTGTTGGCTCCCCGCAGATGCGACCATCTCCGAGACCCCGACCTCCGCCCAATTTTGCTGGACAGGCGGCAGCCAATGCGAACAACGCGCAGGGCATGCCTGGGATGAACGCTGGAGCTGCAAATCCGACACCGAATCCAGTCGCAGGAGCAGGAATTCCGCCTCAAGCCGCGCTTATACAACGCTTATGTGCTCAAGCAGGAATCACCGTCCAGCATTTCCACACGCTCACTCAGCCACAGCAGCAAGCATTCGTTGCCAGCCAGGCTGCCATCATGCGTCAGAGTAACAATCGAAGTCAAGCAGCGAATGGCGGAACACCGGGACAGACCGCGAGTCCAGGGCCGATGGTGGGACGACCGCTCCCCGCTGGACTACAGCAGCAACCGAATCAGGGAGCTCCGGCACTCCCTGGATTGAATATCAACGGTGCTCCGGGACAGCCAGCGGGAGGCATGCACAATCCTGCACAGGCGGCGGCTATTGCCGTTGCGGCTGCCGCGGGTAATCCAGCGTTGCAAGCACGGCTCTTGCAGATGCGAGCTCAAGGTCAGCCCATGACCCAGGCGTTGCAAAATCAGCTGGCAGCGGTCGCTGCCGCGCAGAACAAAACCCAACCCAATGCGCAAGGCGCCGCTCAGGGAATACCGGGAATGTTGAACCAGGCGGGTCAAACAGGAGCGAATCAGATGAACAGCATGATGGCAGGGCAGTCGCCACGGCCGCCTTCCGAAGGCCTGCCGGGAGGACTGCAAGGGAATGCTCCGGGTACACCAGGCTCGCAGAACGGACAAAGTCCTGCAAATCAGAAGCAGTATCAAGAGATTCACAATATCTTGTCGAATCTGCCAGAGTTCATGAAGATGAAGGAGGAGAACCGGTTGAGCGAGCAACAAAAGAAAATGGTATGACCAATGGCGAATATGTATTCTTCGTACTGACCACATGCGTATAGCTCGACTATATCGTCAAAATGAAGGGACCAGGAACATACGGTAATCTGCTAAATCAGCAGACAGCAAATACGCAGCAAATGTCAGCACAGCGGCAGCAACAACAGCAACAGCAAAGACAGCAGAGTGCAGGCCTTCCGGGGCAGGAGAACCTGTCACTCCATTCCAACCAGCAACATGCCTTATTTCGACAGCTTCAGAGCATGCAACAGCAACAGCAGCAGATGGCGCAGAATGGAGGCGTGGACCAAACTCAGGTCCCCGGCACACCAAATCCATCGAATATGATGGCGACCCCGCGTCCTGGATCCCTTCCGATTAATGGAATGCAAGGTGCGGGAACGCCAAACTCGCAAGGCACATCATCGCCGGTCGCTATGGGAACGCCTTCTGGAACAGCGACGAGTGCAGTCACGGCCGCAATGGCTTTCAAGAAGATTGAAGACATGTCTGATGAAAAAAGGAATCAGTTTTTCCGCAATGTATGCGCCAAGAGTAGTAGTTGCGATCCTTCACTGCTGACGCATGTTTTACAGACACCGCCAATAAGAAGATCGTATTTCACACATATTCGAGGAATGCCCGAGGAGACAAGACGGGAACTGTTTACCAGGGTATGCAGTCAGGGTTGACTCGTGGAACAGGAGTTCATCTTGCCTCCATAGAAACCTGCAATAAAGGCGGCATATCAGGAGTACGTTCAGGAAATGAACATGCAACAACTTCGAGCTGCGCAAGCTCGTCAATCCCCTCTAAATGCCAATGCAGCTGGCGATATGGGAACACCGGAAATGAACAATCAGCTTCCCAACGGCGCAGATCCCCTAGCCGGCGGGACACTTGCTGGGAATGGTATCGGTCCTTTGCCCAACTTGCAGCTACCGCCAAATCGGCAACGATTACTGAATCAAGCGCAGGCAAGACAGGGACCTGGAGCTGCAGCTGGGATACCAAACGGTATACCGCCTGCAGGTCAGATGCCAATGATGGGGATGAATCCGCAGATGCAGCAAGCGCAAAACCAAGCTGCAGCGGCCGCTGCTGCCCAGATGGCTGCTTTCAAGACGCAGTCCCAGGCGCAGATGATGCAGAATCCACCAAGCTTGCCTCATGGCATCACACAAAGCCCGCATTCAATGCATGGAACACCACAGATGGCACAAAACGCAGCATTGCCTTCCAGCATGCGGGCTGGAACTCCGAATCGGGTGGCATCGCTGGCTGCGAACGGTATGTCCAGCCGACAAGGATCGATGGCTGGCTCGCCGCAGCTCAACTCGTCACCAGGTATGGCAAACGCCAACGTCATGCCAGGCATGCCGATGCAGAATAATGGTGTGCTGGGATTGCCTGGCCAGCAAATGGGACAGCAGCAATTGCAGGCTCAATTTGCGCAAATCGGACAACTCGCTCAAGCGCAACTACAGGCCAATTTACAGAATCAAGCAATGGGACAGCCGATCATGCCCATGGGAGTTCCTGGCGGTTCCGGTGCCGGACGCGGGATGCCTCAGCCTGGAATGATACCACCGCCAATGGGAATGGGCGCGCAGCCCGGCTCACATCCGGGAATGATACCGCCGGCGGGTCCTGGGCAGATGAATCAGATGCAGGCGGCGCAGATGCAGATGCAAGGCCGTGGTCGCCCCATGGGTTTTTCATTACCGAACGGTGGACCGCAACCTGCGCAGGAATGTCCTCCCGTCTCAGCGGAAATCCAGATCTCACAGATATTACCGGTATCGGCAAAAACGTTCCCGTTTGTGACAAAGTATCCCGATACCAAGCCGCTGCGGCCATCTTTGAATGGCGGACTTGCTGCGGGTATGACCCTAGGATTGCCGCCATATCTGCATCGACCGGCTTCCATCGGGCGGTATATGACGCAGCTGCAACGCGATATCATCTCGAGCGGCGCGCCGAAACTAGCGATGAAGGGCACCATCTTTGAGAAGCTGAATAGCAATGTCAAGGAGGGCGATGAAGTGGAAGAGGAAACAGCGACGCCCGCCATGGCCGAGGTTGCAGTCAAGGGAGAAAAAGCGGTAACTGCGGCTGTGCCAGAGGAGGATATTGCGGAATCGAGCGGCTCCAGTGGTAAACGCAAACTGGCGGATTTGGCGAATTGTTTATACCCGGATGTCGATATCTCCGAGGCGGCTGAAGATGTAAGCATCCGCAGAGAGCGACCGAACGCTGCTGACACGTCTTTTTATTACAGGTCCTGCTAGAGATTGGCGATGAATTCATCGATTCGTGCATAGAGTTCGGCTGTCGGATGGCGCGCCATAGAAAAGCACGCAAACTCGAAGTACAAGACATCCAGTTCCACCTCGGCCGGGAATACAATATCAACATTCCCGGATTCTCGTCCGACGCGATCCGCATGGATCGACTGCGGAATGAGTTGAAGATTGCCGCGACAAGTGGGGCAGGGCCGCCAGGTGGGACGAGGGCGCAGAGATTGGCGGCGGTTGGGCAGGCGAGAGTGCAGTTGCAGCAACAGGCGAAGAAGGCCGAGGCGGCTGCGGCCGCTGCAGCGGCGAAGGTTGCTGGCCCGCCGGGCGGGAATGTAGGATTGACGGTGCCGCCAGCGACTAAGCTGAGTATCAAGTCATAGTGGGATTGCGTCATTCCGTCACCGGAGCTTCGCTCTACAAGGCACATTGACACATAGGTTGTATAATTACGAGAATCAGCACGGCATGCGGATGATAGCCGCAATAGCATATTCCTACAAGGCATCACCGTGCAGGGGACTGAAATGTGCGAGAAAGAGGTAGATTCGTGTTTCCCAACCTGCTACGGTGGTCGGCAAGTCTTCCATCGTTTCCATCAAATTGCCTGGACATTTACGTGGAAACTGCTTCCGATATGGGCCATCTTCCACGCGGACCTTTGATCACCCTAGAGCGCGTCAGGATTGCACCATGAGGCAGGGCATCCAGACCGCGATGCTGCTGAGTAGCTTGCTGAGTAGATTACAGCACGGTCGATGTCGTCATGCAACGAGGCAAAATCTTCCCATAGATCACATAGAACAATAGACATACGATTCTCGCGTCCCCTATCGGGATTCGCGCGGGCGATGTGGAACAATGCCAATCTCTTGCCGGGGTTCGCGATCCTGATGTCGGAACGGCGCAGAAGGCCAATGTATCCCACAAGTTCTCCCTAGGCTGCAGATATCGCTCTGTGATGCTGATCCGATCAGCAGAGTCTCGGGGGAAGGCGCTGGGAAAGAGTGATGAACAAAACGACACCACTTCCATCTTGCTATTCCGTCGGAGTACAGTCTTTCATTAGCATCTGAACATGCAGTATACTACACGAGGCTAGTCCGGGGCCCGAGCTAGCAAACGCGCTCTTTCGAGTCTGCTGAGCGTCCATGGGCCGGCTGTCTGTCATGCCCTCTCATCATATATAGCTCGTCTTCATCAACAACTCCCCCTCGCACGTCTGTCCTTTCCTTTGGCAAGATCTCACCATCTTCCAACACCCCCTTCCCCCTTCCATCCATCATGTCCCGACAGCCTCCTCCAAGGCGTATCCACGAGTCGGAACTTGCCAATCCGCAAGATGACGAAGCACGACAGCAGGCCGAACTTCGATTCAAGGCCCTTGTCTTGACCGACTACCATCCTCGACCAGGCTCAGGTACTGCAGGTCAGCCCATCACAGTCCTTGCCAACTTCTTTCAAGTTCGGTTCGCCGGCGGACAGGGAAAGACGATTCAACATTACGATGTCGGTATTACCCCTATCGTCCGCATGACAGACGGCAAGAAACCGCCCAAGGATGATCGACCACCTCGCAAGTTGCCTTTGTTGCTCATGAAGCAAATTCTCGAGAGGTACGGCGACTCCCTCGGTCCTGAGAACGCGATGTCGTTCCGAGAGGGAGCATTCGACGGCCGCAAGAACTTTTTCACGCCGACGCCTATTCCCGCTCTCAAAGGCTCCAATTAGCCGCTCAAGGGTGAAGTCATGCTGCCGCTCGAAGACCCTCGACCTCCTAGGCCTGGTCAGGAAGACCAACCTCAAGGACGACGATTCAAGATCGCTATCCAGCACGCCGCGGTCATTGACT
This sequence comes from Naganishia sp. PT2105A-2, assembly GCA_023628115.1. Taxonomy (NCBI): domain Eukaryota; kingdom Fungi; phylum Basidiomycota; class Tremellomycetes; order Filobasidiales; family Filobasidiaceae; genus Naganishia; species Naganishia sp. PT2105A-2. Next base: position 30,510 of record JAMALG010000047.1, on the reverse strand, counting down.
TGGAAGCTGTTGCGAGGTTCTGTCGAGGCGAGAGGCAGTCTGTTGAGAATGAGGCGGCAATGTTGACAGCAATCATGTCTGTTAATGTCTTGCTGCGACAAGAGGTGAGTCTCTATTGGACAAATGTTTCTCCTTTTCATGCTCATTGTCTCCTCTTCCAGCCTTCCCTCAGGTACACTCCCGTCGGTGCCGCGCAGAACCGTTTCTTCGACATGCAGCAGACCGGTACGCTTTCTTCACATCTCACGCATCAGTGACTGACACCTCGCCCAGACCTCATTGGATCCGGCGGCCTCGTCGGCAAGGGCTTCATGCAGTACGTCCCTTCCCCTTACAACGACTCCTATCCTCACTGACCTCCTTTCCTTAGATCCTTCCGGCCTGGACAGATGAACCCGGGAATCCAACTTGACACCGCGTACTCTGCATTTCTGCAACCTGGTCCGATGATCCCCGTTGCAGCGCAGGTGCTTAGCGGTGGTGGTGGGGGCGGGGGCGGACGTGAGTTGATTCTTCGAATAGGGTTCGAGATATCGCTGACTTGAACATCAATTAGGAGGTGGACGTGGCGGAAGAGGAGGAGGCCGAGGAGGCTACGGCGGTGGGTGAGTCTTCTGTTCATACTCGTATCGCTCATCTGACTGACTATCTCATGACTAGGCCTCCGCGAGTAGCCGAAATGCCTCAAAACTTGCGACCTTACGATATCAGCAAGCTACGAAAAGTTTTCTCCAGGTGCAAGTTCAAGCTCACCCACCGACCTTGCAACAAGATCTTTACGATCATGAGCATCACCGCGAAGCCTGCGTCCGAAATCTCGTTCACCTTGTCCGGCCGAGATGGCGCGCCTGACACGAGGACCAACATCGCGGCGTACTTTAGGACTGCGTACAATATCAACCTCAGATACCCCAATCTCGTAAGTAGCTCGGGAACCTCGAGCGGACATGCATTGATACTTGGTCAATCAGCCTTGTGTTCTGTATGGCCAGAAGAACTACGTCCCTATGGAATTTGTCGCGTTGGAGCCCTTCAACAGTTTGCCTCCTGGAAAGTTGACTCCTGACCAAGTAAACCCTTCGAAGCATACTTCATGTATCCGTACTCATTATCACTTGCCTCTGTAAGACAGCCGACATGATCAAGATCGCCGCTCAGCGACCTGCTGACCGAGCCAACCGAAGTAAGTCTCCTATCTCTGACTCCGCGCTCGATCACGCTAATTCCCTCAGTTTCCAGTCATGGAATGGAGAAAGGCCCTCCGATGGGAGACGGTCGACAAGATCCGAAGCTGGGGTATCGAAGTCCGCAACGACATGGCCGAGATTCAAGCCCGAATCTTGCCCCCTCCCAACGTCGTCTACGCCGGAGGTGGGCCGTCCAGCGTCATGGGACCCAACGGCGGGGCCTGGAACTTGCGAGGCAAACGATTCTACCAGCCTGGTGCGCCTCTGACGGCGTGGTCTGTTGTCTCGTTCGACCGAATAGTCGGTACTCAAGACTTGCAAGGCTTCATCGGCTTCTTCACGCGAGCTCTCACCACGGCCGGTATCAGGGTCGGAAATGAGCGACCCCCTCTCTTTGGTCCCGTCAACCCGGCGTACCAGGGCACTGGCATGAACAAGTCCGTGTTTGATGCCTTGGCTCAAGCCGCCAAAGCTGCATGGGCTGCCGGCGGATCTAAGGGCAACCCTCAATTGATCGTCGTCATCCTTCCCGGTCGCGACGCGGCCCTGTACGAAGAAATCAAGAGGATCGCCGCTTGTTTCCTGCACGCTCCTGTCGTTACCCAATGTCTGCAAGCGCAAAAGATCAAGAGCGAACGTGGACTGGATCAGTACTGCGCAAACGTCGCCATGAAGATCAACGCCAAGCTCGGTGGTGTTACTCACCATGTTCCGCTCAGCGATCTGCCGGGTATGACCAACCGAACGATGCTCGTCGGCGCCGATGTTACCCACCCGCCCTCTCGAGGTGATGACGTTGTTGCTCCCTCGATCTCCGCCACAGTCGCTTCCAAGAACGCTGACAGCAGCCTCTACTCTGCGCGAGCCATGTTGCAAGAAGGCCGCCAGGAGCCGATTGAAGGTCTACAAGAAATGATGAAGTTTCATCTTACCGAGTACGGCAACGCGGTCAAGAGTCTGCCCGATAAAATCGTTTTCTACCGAGATGGCGTTTCCGATGGTCAGTATGCCGCTGTCGTACAACGGGAAGTGAAAGCGATCCGCATGGCTTGCGAGGAACTTCGACCCGGTTACAAGCCCAGAATCACCTTCGTCATCGCCGCCAAGAAGCACAACATGCGCTTCTTCTCCAAGACCGGTCGAGAGATCGATAGGTCGGGCAACTTGCCTCCAGGAGTGGTCGTGGATCGGACTGTTGTTCATCCGTTCGCTTTCGATTTTTACCTGCAGGCCCACGCCGGACTGATCGGTACCGCGCGACCCACCCACTACGTCGTCTTGGTTGACGAAAATGAATTCAAGGCCGATACCTTGCAGCAGCTTACCAACGCCTTGTCGTACTCGTTCGCCCGAGCCACGCGATCCGTCTCCATCGTCTCGGTCTGCTATTACGCAGACATCATTTGTACGAAGTCACGATCCATGGTGTCCGAGGAAGAGTCCTTCTCCGAGACGCAGACTCAATCCTCCGCCGGTGGCTTCGGTCCCCGCGGAATGCTCGTCAAGGAGTTTGACCCGTTGAAGATCACCAAGCTGTTCGCAAAGAACAGAGACTTCGAAAACGTCGCGTGGTATATGTGATTGTGGTCCGCGCGATGCTGGTTTATGCTTGCTTTCTTGTTCTACTTGTATACATGTGCTTGTATCTGACGGCTGTTTCGACCCGGTGATGTCCAGTCCACCGATGACCCGTCCCACTTGTTTGTGTGTAAGAAAAACTTGTGTTCATGGTATGACATGCGTCACGACCGTCGAATTGTCCTCTACAACGTCGGCTTGAGACCCCGTCTCCATGCCCGGAAACACCATACAGCCGCCTTCCTGACATCTAGATGATGCCGGTCAGCACCAACCCCCACGTCAACCTTCATCTCGCCTTCCCACTCGTCTCCATACTTCAGCTCCTCGTACTCCATCCCAACCTCAGTCTCTATCCGGTGAAAAAACTCCTCGACGATGGGCCGCTTGGCATAGTGACCTGTAGTGAAATAGACGTAACCTGGTTCGGTACGGCTCAAACCATCGGAAATGGTGCGGAGGAGGTTGGTGTGTTCGTCGTGCAGCCAGAGGGTATCGGATAGGATGAGCAGGGTGAAGCCTTTTGACGGGTGAGGCAGTGTCGCTCTTAGGCATGTGTCAGTCCGATGTCGATTGGTACAGAAGGCGACTTACAGTAAAGGCGCAACGTCGTCTCCCCATTTGTAACCTTGCGCTGATATCTAGATGACACGGATAGGTAAGATGCTCATGAGAAACAAGCGGATGAAGACGGACTGGGCATTTGGCGAGGTGGGCGTTCCGCTGCAAGTTGGCCCGGAGATTCCTGGTGGTGGTGATCAGCCTGACCGTGCAAGAAAGCAGGAGTAGTATTTGAACTCACTTGATCAGGTTTTCATCTGGGTAATCTGTCGTGAGAATCGATTCTGGCGGAGGATCAAACGTCGAAGCGAGGAGGGTCGGTAATGACGTTGACGCGCCGAGTTCGAGAACTGTAGATGTATGATATGTTAAAACTTTCGGAATACGCAACTCGACTCGCTTACTCTTTGTTCCTGCCGGATTGATACGTCGCAACTCCATCATCTCGGCCATAACCTGAGCAAAACGTCTCCTTCAATGCCAAGTCCGATGATAACGAGAAAGGCGCTCGACGTACAAGGCCGCTATTGAAGATTTGGGAAGCAAGCACAGTGAACGCCTTGCCTTCAGGATCAGGCTACTATCTCGCACGAAAAAATAAAGCGGTGAATAAGCATCAATGACCAGAGAAGCGGTGTTGCGAGCGACTCACGATTTTGCTCTGGATGGGTCCGTAGTGCACCTGGGATGGGGATTGCGTCATGGGATCGTCGGCGGTGAATAGGTCGAGATTGTCACTGAAGATGTCTGATGCGTCCGCCATTTTTGCGCTTCGATTGTATGATAGTGAGCCGTAGCAGCTGCCGTAGCGTATGTATTGCATCGACGACGTGAAGCGAACGGTCAAAGGTTCAAGTGGTTGATTCTGTCTCAGTGTATCACGTGACCGCGATTATGTCATCACCACATCCCTCATACGCTGGACTTGTTCATCCATTCATCTTCTATCCCTCGCCACCATCTGTTTCGCCCGAACAAGCAGACTCCACTTCGGGCATCATGTCTTCCTGTCCGCATATCGGAGAGCTTACGTCTCAGCTCTCTCCTCCGCGGTCGAACCAGCAGGTGCACAAGTGAGTCCAACACGAGAATGCGCTTTCCGGACTCACGCTGATTGAGCGATTCGGTCGATTAGGGAGGAATGTACATTGTGCTTTGACGGTCAGGTGAGATGTCACGAGATGATACATTCAGTTTCTGGGAGTGCTTACCCAAAATTACCGGAAGGACTCCCCCGAGGGCGTCCTCGTTTGCCTCCAATGCTTCAACGGAGGCTGCCTCAACCCCTCGCGCGCCCACGCCCGACTGCACTACGCACGCACGTCCCACCCTCTCGGACTCAATATCAGACGGCACCGCAAGGCATCGGCCAAACGACGGGATTCAACTTCGGAGGAACCGCCGATGAAGAAGCTCGCGATTGTTGTGCCGAGTGATGAGGAGTTGTGGGAGTTTGAGTTGAGTTTGAGGTGTTTTAGGTGTGATGAGGGGCATGGGGCTGTTGTCACATCTGACGATCCAAAGGTAGGTCCTACGAAGGCAATAGCAGGCGAAAGCTCACTATAATGTAATCCAGATCAATCAAACGGTGGATGGCATCATGAAGTCCATGGCATCCGCGCAGCAGTCCGAAGTCAAAGCCTGGGAGGAGGAGCTTGAGATGTGCGAGCACACGCTCATGCTGCAACAGCAAGACGCAAGCGACAAGAGTAAGTCCATCCGCCACCCTGGAGGCCCTATCACCTGACAGCTACCTTACCGCAGTCTCCCCACACTGCTCACAATGCGACCTCACTTCCAACCTCTGGCTTTGTCTCACCTGCGGCACCGTCAACTGCGGTCGTCAACAATTCGGCGGCATAGGCGGCAACGGTCACGCGCTTCAACACTTTTCCGCGACGGGCCATGGCGTCGGCGTCAAGCTGGGCACGATCACGCCCGAGGGCGGCGGCGACGTGTATTGCTATACGTGTGATGATTCGCGGATTGACCCGGACTTGCCGCGGCATTTGGAGCATTTCGGGATGAATGTGGTGGATATGCGCAAGACGGATAAAAGTATGACCGAGTTGGTACGTAGAGCTCTCGTTCTTTGGCGAGGGCTTGTGTTCATCGTGTCGTTTCTTCCTTAGCAAATTGAGCACAACCTGAAGTTTGACTTTTCGATGACGGGCGATGATGGCAAGGAACTTCAGCCTGTTTTCGGACCCGGCTTGACGGGGCTGAAGAATCTGGGAAACAGGTAAGTGTTCCAATACCAGTCCGCTTGATTATATCTTACAGGATGCCTCACAGTTGCTACATGGCTTCTGTGCTGCAGTCCATCTTCGCGCTACCGGCTTTCCGACAACGTTACCCTCCTTCGCGAGGCCAGGAACACTTTGAAATTTGCACCGCTTCCCAGCCCTCGGACTGCCTCGAATGCCAGATGTTCAAGATATCCGACGGACTGCTCTCTGGCCGCTATTCGCATCCTGCGCAGGCCCATCCTCCGCCGTCCTCGACGACGGAAACGCCATTCCAGACGGAAGAAAACAGACCCAAGTTCCAGGAAGGCGTGCGACCGGCCATGTTTAAGGCGCTCGTGGGCAAGGGCCATGAAGAGTTCTCCACCATGCGTCAACAGGACTCGGAAGAGTTCTTGCAGCATCTTATCAAGTGTCTTCGACAAGACGGTAAACGTCGCGGACTCGATCAGACGCGCGAAGCGACGGAAACGTTCCGGTTCGGAATGGAGCAGCGACTGCAGTGTGGAGAGTGCAAGGGCGTCAGCTACCGCACGGATCAAGTCGATTCGATCAGTCTGCCTGTACCCGCCAAGGAAAAGGAGGAGCTGGTCATTGGCGAGGGCGATGGCGGCTCCGCTATGCCAAAGCAGAAGCAGTATGAGCCCGTGGAATTTAATACCTGCTTGGACATGGTCGTAGAGCCGGAAGCGTTGGAGTACTCTTGTCCGCAGTGCCAGAGAAAGGTGATTGCCATGAAGTACGTTTCTGCGCCTTGTAAGGATCCTGAGAGGTCCACTCACACCATGCTTGCAGGCAACAAAAGTTCAAGACGTTTCCTCAGACGTTGGTCGTACATATGAAAAAGTTTCAACTGGTGAACTGGATGCCAACAAAGCTAGGTGAGTTGAATATGCTAGGATGGTACCTACGATCTCGCTTACGCTCCATCGGCAGATATCCCCGTCAATGTGCACGACGACTTAATGATGGACAAATATCTGAGTGCTGGAAAACAAGACGGAGAAGTTGAGCTGTTTGAAACCAGTCAAGGTAATAGTCTTCTTGGTGCAGCCTTGTGGCCAAAAGCTGAAGCTTGCGGCCAATTTCGCAGAACCCGCTTTACCTGAATTCGACGTAGCAGCTCTTTCTCAGCTCGAAGCCATGGGCTTCCCCTTGATCCGGTGTCAAAAGGCGCTTCTCGCTACGGGGAACAGCGATGCTGAAGCCGCCATGAATTGGTTATTCCAGCACATGGAGGATCCCGGTAAGAATTGTCTTTCGCGCGATGTCAGATACTGTGCTGAATGCCTTTTCAGACATTGATGCGCCTTTACAGCTCGCGGCAGGAGGTGCCGTCTCCAGCGGCAGTGCTGGTCTAGAGCCCTCGGAAGAGCAAGTAGGCATGCTGGCTGATATGGGCTTCACGCATGCTCAAGCCAAGAAAGCTCTGCGGGAGACTGTGAGCAATATGCTTGTTCTTTGGGACTGAGCGCTGATGCCTAAGCCTCGTTTTCTCAGGATGGTAACGCTGAGCGAGCAGTGGAGTGGTTGTTCTCTCATCCCGATGACATGGGCGAGGATTCGGCTCTACAAGTTGCCGAGGCCGTCGCTCCCCAGTCTATCGGAGGTTTTGCCAATCTGCCCGCGAACTATCGCCTTAAAGCGTTCATATCACACAAAGGACCATCGGTCCATTCTGGTCATTATGTTGCGACTATCCGGCAGGATGACGGGTCGTGGATCTTGTTCAATGACGAAAAGGTCGTCAAGGCAGAAGGCGAGGGCAATGACGTGATGAAGAGTCTTGCATATCTGTACATCTACGAGAGGGTGTAAAGTGCACAAATGAACTTGTGCCTTGTATACCTGCATGACTTGTACGCTACTCATTGTCCCCCAAACCGGGATTGTGCCATCTGCTTGAACATGGCCATTGTCGCGTCTTCCTTGCTCTTCATGGCGCTCATTCTTTCCGACATCGCAGATCGCTTGTCCGCCTCGTAAGCGCTCCGACGGTCCTGTCGACGTGCGTTGGCTTGTTCCCTTTGTGCTATGCTGTCGTCGGATTGATGCGATCAGTTCCGCGCTTCGATGGTATCGCTTCAAATCGAACTCACGCTGCTTGGAAGCTTCCGCCAGAGCCCATCAATGTACTGTCATCCACCTCGAAGCCAGAAGCCGCATCTCTTTCCCTATACTGTCGGTTTTCCTCGTTGACCGCCCGCTTCTCGTCCATTCGACCCTCCCGGCCGCCCGCTTTCGGAACAAGGTCGTCTGCCCTCTCATAGGCTTCCCTCCGTCCAGCTTTCCTTGCACGCGCTGCGTCCTCGGCGCGTTGTTCCAAGGCGAGTTGCCGGTCGGTGTGATTCGCCGAAAAGAGGGTAGAAGGGAACGCCGGTCCTACGTCTCGGCCTATTCCTGGGGGAAGGCTTGGACCAACCGTTGGTCTCGAACGAGCCGACGGACCACTGTCACTGGCGGAGCCGTTGGTCATACGATCGACATCCTGCCTGAGTCGAGCAAGCTCATCCCTGTCGACCTTTGAACGGTTGCTTGCGAATGACCACTTGTATGCTGTCTGGGTTGATGAAGGCTGAGCGGTCGATGTTTGTGGTTTGTAGTACTGCGCAGGCAGGGTGCATGCATTCCAACGCTGTGCATTCCGATGTGAGTATGTGCAACCTGGAGCGGGATCTATGCACAACTGCACCTACTTTGACGAATTTCTTGAAGTACCTGTTGAACATGGCTTGAGCAAATGTCTAGTTTCGCGGGTCTACTCTACTCACTTTCGCGCTGAATCTCCAGATAGCTCATCGATGTACTGTACACCAGTCAGTTTCGTGTTATGATTCTGACAAAGCGGCTTGCCTACCTTTCCCTTCTCCTCCCTGAGCCATAGTCTGAACTCCGCTGCCTTGAGGCTGTGGAAAGAGATGCGGTGTAAGAATCGGCCCAGCATATCAATTGCAACGGAACGCACAAGTAGTCACTCTCTGAAATCTCCTTCACACCTACGGCACTGAGGCTCTCAACCGTCTTCCTCTCCCTGTCTTTACGGTCATCCTCATCCTCGTATTCGTCCCTTCGCTTTGAGCGTCGATGGTATCTGTCCGGGGTTGGCGATCTTGATCGACGTCCGGGCATGATGACTGATGGGAATGTACTCGAGGAGAGCGGCGCGTAGACGATCCTCTGGCAATAAACCGACGTGATGCTCAGCGCAGCGACCGGTTTGCACGAGGGGAGTTGGTGTCGTGTTTCAGATTATGGAGCTTCGACGCCTCGGTTTTGGTTCCGCCACGTCTTGCCTTCGCCGCTCTCAAGTTCTGCAATAGCTCTATCGAGGCACGGTACGTCTCGAGGCATAGCCATTTGGAACTTCCGGAACAAAAGGTTAGAGCATGACAGAATACACAATAACAGGTTTACAAATGGCAACTGCGTACAACCGATAGACGTGACAACCACCAAAAAACGAGCGTAGATAACGCCTTGTTTACTATAGATACAGCGATTTTTAATGCACAACCTTATTCCTATAATGATCACCCGCCAAAGGCCCTAGAAAGTATTCCCAAACACCTCGTTGTAGCTCGGCGGCAGTTGATCAACCTCTCTATCGTCCTCGTTTCTTCCACCGCACGAGATCGCGCCCTCCAGCGTCCGTATGTAGTCGTCCTCGTCCGCCGTACTCATGGCATCCCCGGTCGTAACGCTTGGGTTACGCAGCGCTGATCGGCTAATCGTGGCACTCGGTGTTGTTCGGTCGTCTTCAGAATCGAGATCCTCCATGTACGTCACAGCGATACCATTCCGTGCCGATGGCCCGTCTCGAGTGCCGCTTCTCCACTGTGATCCTAGATGAAGAACATCGGATCGAGCATCGTCTCCTGGTCTGAATGATGCCTCGGTACGTCCAGCAGCAGAAACCTCGGACCTTCCGGCCTCAGATTGAGGAGGACGCGGATAACGTGGTCGGCTGTGGTAGCCCGAGATGGGGTCGGCAAAGGGATTCAGCGAGTCATGTGTTCGCGGTGGCGCAGTCGATGAGCCAGTCGACGTCGAATGTCCCGTAAGAAGTGTTGGCGTTGTGCCCCTTATTGTCGTCGTGTTTAGAGACAGAGGCGCATACGGAGCGATACCGTCATCCTCTCCGATAGTCGAGGCGTCATCAAAGTCCGTCTGTTGAGCCATTTGTCCGATACGAGCCAATCCATCGCTCTGATGTTCATCGCCAAAGGGACCAGGACCCCACGCGACGGGACTTTCCGATCGAAAGGCATCGTCGTGTCCATGTTGGCTCCGGAACATGCCATGGGTCGCCGGAAAGGTACCACTTTCGCCACTTTCGGTCGTGAGTGTTCGTGCGATACTGCTCCCATCCTCGGCCAACATGTCGTCGTCGTCAGTCATGAGCGTATGGAGGGTGTCGATATCCGATGTGCGACGCCAGTTGGGCATGGAAGCGATAGCGCGATCGGGTTGATAGGTCTCAGGAGGAATCGTCAGATTGAGGACGGGCGGAGATCGAGTGGTCATTGTCGGCATCGGGGGAAGAATGAAAGGCTGAATGTCGCCTTCGCGAATAGGCAGCGTCCTAATCACCTGCCTTCTCGCAGAAGCCCTGTCGGAATCCAACTCTGTCACCACTACCGGCGGATCATTCCTCCTCCTTGGATCCAATGTCCTCGCTCTTGACGGCACCCGATCTCCCTGTCTCGAGCGATTCCTGCGTTCCCTCCCGACAGATATCGCACGCGCATGTTCCATGTTGATCGAGGCTGCATCCTCGGCATGATCCACAACATCGACCGGAAGATCATACCTGACGCGCTGCTCATCCCCGAAAGGCGAGATCGGTGACGGAGCCGAGCTCGACGTGAACTCTGCGGCTGGGGCGAATGCTGGCGCGGAGGACGGCGGACCAGACGGACGCGCAAGCTTTTCGTCGTATTCCTTTTTCGCCTCGGCGGCAATGCGTCGGGCGGCCTCTTCTCGTCTACGGCGTCGCCGACGGGAGCGAATGATGCAGAATGCGGCGAGCGTTATGCCTGCGATGCCGACGATGAAGGCGACAACGATGGCGATGATGGTTGAAGTTGCGAGACTAGAAGTTGCACCGTCAGTCAGCGTACAATGTGGCTAGCAGAGAGGGGTACATACATTCCATTATTTACCGTATCACCACCGCCATTCGATTCGCCCGCGGAGATAGAGGTAGACGGAATGGGCGCGACGAGAACACTGGTATAGATACCCTCGTCCGATGTGTATGTCGTTGTCATGACAGGATAAACGATCGTCTGTCCCTGGCTATTGGTCGTCGTGATGGGCATGACCGAAGAGATTGGGATATCGTCCGACGTGAATTTGTCAGTCGCTGACGCTCCATGCTGATTGACGTCTGTCGTTGATCGGACGACCGTTTTGGCGCCAGACGAAAGCGTTCTCGACGAGTACGGTTTCGGTGTCCAGATGACGGCTGTCGTCCTTGGAGCGGCGATTTCCAGCGAGACCACTCCGCCTCCGTCGAGGTAGATCACGGTAGTCACCCCCGACATTGGTGAGGTATTGCTGGGATTCGCTGGAATTCACAGTCCCGATCGAGGTGCTCGTCGACAATAGGAGATGAAGTCGCAATACCGGAATGTTGCTTACTGAAGCTGACAAGGATATTGCGCCAGTGATAGTGGTTGATGGGTCCCCGTTGACGTCGTGGGTATAAAGTACAAAGGTTGAAAAGAGGGGCAAGCTAGTGATACGAGAGCGGAGGAATAGGCAGCTTTTAGTGATTCGATATGTCATGACCGCAGGCCGGAGCCCATCCATCGGGACCGTATGGGTCTCACCGGCTGCCCAACTCTGGTCAAGATGTCTGACTTGCTGATTTGCGGGGTAGTCACGCCGCCAGCGCGACCAGAGCACGGGATCGGCACCGAGAACAGGGGTGATATAGAATTGCTTGGAAAGCTTGGGTGAACGGTGAATGAGCTGGTGAAAGCGTGATCCTCCAGCAGCCAATAGCTGCACGGTGATGCCATTGATTGTAATAGACGATATAGACGTCATAACCCAAGCCTTAGCGAATGCGTAGCGAGGAGATCGGCAAGCTTTCTCAAAAACAATTGTCTCCGGCGCGTCAACGTATCCCTAGACTTGGCCAAGAAAGGGTCTTCGACTTCGTGCGTGGGTCTCTTCGAACACCCCAGAGCTTGCGATGTTGCTGGAAAGAATACGAAAAGGAATATTCGTTGCATACAAGAACTCAGCATATCGGCGCTACAAACATCAGGTCAAAGGCAATATCCGCTGCGAAGCTTGCGCGAGTGGGCAAGACTACAATATGTCTAGAATATGGCGCAACATGACGTACAACATATGAAACGCTTGAGAATGCACAAAGACGCTCAAAGAACAACCTCTCCCTGTCCGCCCATCGACATTCCCCTTGCCTCTCGCTCCTTTTGATCTTCGATCTCTTGTTGATCCGCTTCTCGATCGACATCTTCGGCATCCAACACTTCGTCTTCTTGCTTTGCGCTCGCCGTCTTTTCGATGGATGCGCTCGCCAATGATGTACGAGGAGCGTGGCGAAGGGTCGACGGGTCAGTTTTGCGCAGAGGTCGCTTCAATCGACGTCGGGCGACCATGACGGGGACACTAGACTTTTGGACAAGGTAGTGCGATGTGGAACCAAGCAGGATACTACTCAAGGCGGTTATAAGCTTCTCGTGTCTTCGTCCGTGAAGGATGCGTACCCTTGCAGCTTGCCGAGACCTCGCGATCCGACAATCACCATAGTAGGCTCCAGGTAATCGATAAGGTCTAGGAAAGTTCAATTTCTGAGCGCCCCACCTGCCTCGGCGACTTACCAAGCAACATATGACGGGCGTTCTTCGAGTGGATAGCCTGACATGTCACTGACACGTTGAGCACCGTCCTCTGTAGCAGGCTTGTTACCTGACGAGCCAGCGCGGACGCGGTACCCTGTCGTTCTCTCTGCACGCGCAATTTCTGGGCTTTGTCAACGGTTCCGTGGTCTTTCGGGTCAACTGTAATGGAAGTCAGATATCAGCTGGATCGCTGCAAATGCCTGGGTTCCGCTTCTCACCTTTGGCATCATTTTCGATAACGGAAACCAAGAAAATCTCGTCGCCATCCCTAGCCACAGTACTAGTCGCGAACACAATCAGCTCGAGCCGTTGGAATGCTAGTCCTATGCAAACTCACCCGATACACCATTCGATTGCATACCCAGCTTCAGCGCTCATATCGCTCAGCACAACATAGCTCCTCAGTCTGTTACCAGATCGCTCGAGGGCGGCATCGGGATCGCCTTGAGTCAACTTGATCGTACAGCGATTCCGTCCAAACTCGGGTCGCGATGTCGTTAGTGGCAAAGGACGCGGCTTCTTCTTCTCCTTGTGTACGACCCCAGTCAAGCCTTGTTCCTGGTTGAATGGAGGAGTCGGAGGCCTTCTCGCCATTGTCGGTTGAGCAAAGAGCGGCTCGGGCGGGATGACAACGTTGGGACCTGAGGGGACCGCCATGAGTTTTAATCCTAATCATCTGAAGCGCACCTACCTTCTCCGAGAGCATCCACTTCAACCTCGATCTCGTGACCCTCCTCATCCTCCAAAACACCCTCGCCTCCAAGGCCAGCTGCATCTCCTTCGTAATAGATCGCGTTGGCCTTGGTATTTTCTTCAGTCTGCGGATCAAAGACATCTTCGACCCATCCGTCGGGGCCGACAACTTCATGGCTCAATGCATCTTCATCGTATTCGGTATCAGTTTCAAAGTCCCCATCGTCACTCGCTTGGTCTTGATCATCTTCATCTTCAGAATCGGTTCGGTCTCGACGTCGGGATCGACTGAATGCGGTGGCCTGAGGTCGATATCGGTTGGAAGAGTTGGAGACCACGCTTTCACCATCCGACTCTCCAGCATCAGACAAAGCTCCGACGGGAGGTGATGGGTCACGCTTCTCGCTGGCATTGCCTCGTGAGAGCGATCGTCGGCCTTTGAAGAATGGCGAGAGCGATCGACGGTATTTCTCCTCCTTGTTGGCCGACCTCGAGGAACGGGAACCTTTTTGCCTTCTGCCGCCAAAGTATCCGCTTCCAGATTTGATTGCCGAGTCTTCCTGCTCCAAGTGCGGTGTGGAAGCGGTCAATGAAACACCGGGTGCTGCTGGAGCTGTCTTCTGCGCTCCAATCGGTTCCGAAGGTAAAAGTACGTTGATGCTGGATTTCTTGACAGCCTCTGTCGCCCCTACTGCTGCGCCTGTCTTGAAGCCTAATGCCGCCAGCGCTCCGCTAACGCCTGGCTTGCGCGATTCCGTCATGGTAGAATCTTTCGTGCTTGATCTGCTAAGGCTGAGTCCATGGCTGTGACCATGACTCTGTTGTCCTCCGGATCCACGCTGAAGAGCATTGAGCAGCAAATTCTGGGCTTCTTGATCCAAGGACTTGGTTTTGTTCATAACCGGGCTAGTCAGTGAAGATCGTCGAGGCTGTGATGCGGGATCGGTTGAAGGAATGCGTGCAGGTGGTTCCGTCACCCCGGCAGATACGGGAGACGAGTTCCACATATTAGGGGTAGGCGTGAGACATCCGGACGATGTAGGTGTCCGGTCCGAAGATAATCCCGACGCGGAGCGTCCCACAACGAGCGATGATGGCAACGGTGAAGGACCAGGCACATGACCAGGCGTCAAAGCCAAGGACGACGATTTCGGAAATTGGTCGGGTGTGGGTGTCAATGCGGATTCGAGATCGATGCCCATGCGAGCAGTAGAAACAAGGATGTTTGGTGGTGTCGGCGAACGCGAATGGTCGCGCGAGACGGGTCGCGAGAGGATTGACGTGGAAGGGGTAGAGATAGGAGATGGAGAAATGATAGAATCGGATCGAGTCAGCTTGAGCACATTTTCGTCTTTCCTCATCACAACGCCCGAAAGTGCACTGTGGCCCAATCCCTCCTCGGATGAATCAGGAGAGGTTGGCCATTCCGTGTCCGCGGGTATAGGCGATTGAGCGCTGCCAGTGCTGCTGCGCCTCGACGACGACCGCGAGGGGGACCGGAAGACCACATTACCATCGGTTTCCGCCATCGCCGATTTCTCCGAGAGCGAGGTTTTGCCTCTTCCAATCAGACTCCGAACCTTGTCGAAACCCGACGAAATGGAAAGTCGCCTCTTCCCTTGGGCTCTGGCGTCTAGGACTCGTGCCGGAGTCAGCGGTTCGGCATCCCGCAAACCCTCCGTAGTGTCCGAATCCCCCCCTGCCCCAATCGTCTCGACATCCGTGTCATGCGCGGTATCGTCGACGGTGTTCCCAGTGACAATCGGAGGAGGCCCCGCTACGGCAAATGAGGAGCGCGATTCCAAGGATGAGATAGATCCACTGCTGAACGTTGGTCCGAGGACTAGAACAGGCGGTTCCTGAATGGGCAAGACGGCCGTGCCATGTTGCGTCGCATTACGCTCCGGGCTGGGATGCGCATGACCGTGTTCGGGAATCGGGTCGAGTTGAGACCCATAAGCGAACAGAGCAGGTAATAGGACAGGCGATCGAGCAAAAATGCGAGGCGATGATTCTCCACCCCTCGAGCGTGGTGAGGGTGGCCTTCCTGGTAGGTTCGCAGAGACCTTTTTGCCATGATTGGAAGAGGACTCTGTCTTTCCGGACGATGCGCCACTCTCGATAACTGCTGGGGGTACTTCCGCCATCTTGTGAAGGTCCCCGGCAGACACGACGGAAAGTCTTCACCGGATCCAGCTTCCTTGTAGCAGTGTTCTTTCGTTCTCTCGCCAAACTCGAGACCGAATGAGGGGAAAATACAATCCGTCGCTTACCTATAAGCAAGAAACAAAGGGCAAAGGATCAGGGATCTGAGAGCCGTTCGTTATGCGGTAAAGAACCACTTACCTCGTCGTTTGCACCCGAATCCCCAAAAACTTTGAGATGAAAGGACAGAGGCACGATGTGAAGCGAGGACAAGCGTTTGCGGGTGAGAAGGAATGGACGCGGCGAAGGCGGTTGCAGCGAGAAAAGCGACAGTCTAGATCAGCATCAAAACATGACTAGTATGCATCTATTGAGCCATCATCCTTCTGTCGCTCGACGATCTCTTGTCAGGAGACCAAAAAGGTGAACAACCCCTATTCTGCGCCGATTCTCGGCATTCCTTGGGCCCTACTCTTTCCGGTTCCTTGGGTTCCTTTCGCCATCATTGATGGAAAGACGCAGAACAAAGACTCACCATCAGCAGCCGCACGTTCGATATCGTTGCCATTTCGCTGTAGAATGTCAGTTGTAGGATAAGCTATCCAGATCGACCCCCTCTTCTACCTGCGACTTCGCGTCTGAGATGAACGCACCTTCAAGGCCCTGCGTGCAGAGTCCTCCCCCAGCCCCAGCTCCATCATCTGCCTTACCAAAGCCGGCGCAGGATCCATGCTGTTATAGAGCGCTGAATGTCGATAAGAGCCTTCGGTGTAATGGCCTTGTTCGATTGCCGACTGTCTGTATTTAGAGCTGGCCGTGCGTTACGTCGTCGTGGTGACTGTTTGCGAACCAAAGACGGTCGGAAGATTCAACTCTTTCCACTTCGAGATGTTTTGCTGAGCGTGGCGGTCTTACCAATTAAACCTCCTTTCACTGGTACCACGTAAAGACGCAGCACAATAATCTGCGGTCACACGCGCAGACGATGACGAGTGACGATGGTGGGCGGAAGCTATCGCCGAACCGTAGCGAGCAGCCGGCCGTTCCGCCAAGCGTACTGGAAATCGTTTGGGCGCATCGACTTGGCTTACTGCAGAATTTGGTCGCAACAGCTGTCGCAACCTAGGAATAGGTGGCGACTCGCAACAGCTGTCGTAACGGATATCATCGCTTGCCCCTTCCAACATTCCTCAAATGCGCGTCGCGAGTCCCGTTTACGGAATCCCACCATCAACATCAACGCTTCCGGACTCGGCTCGCGCTGTGTGGCACGATTCATGTAGCCAGTGACTTAAATGCTTGCTTAGCTTCTTTACGATTTGCACCATCCACTACGGATTTATGCATTTTTCGGGAGTGAAAGCTTGTCGATATCGCTGCTGAGATCCTGGTTGGTTAGTACAGCGCCGGCAATCGTCCGAGTGATCCTCTCAAGCAGGGGGAGCAGCAGAAATCTACCAGGCCTATTTAGTATGGAAACTTCTGATATCTCGCACGCAGTCTCGAAAGGCGAAATCTCTGCCGACACTTTGCAGCCTGCCCTACAGGACGTGTATGTGCGCTGTCACAACTAAATAGGCAGCTGCGGCACTCTTCCAGCTAATCAACTTCTCTGGATTCCACCTAGAGTGGTCTAGGAGTTCGATGTGCAAATCCCTGACTATGATACTGAATGTATAAGAAAGGCGAGACTGATCTGTTTCCGCTATCATGCCTGCTTCTTGTCGTACGATACCACTGACATCGCCTCCTGGGCCGTGGCTTCTTTCGAAGGCGACTGGATTGATGACGCGAGAGTGGAGGGGCCTGATTGAGCGAGGAGCCGGAACCCTCATCGGGTTCGGCAGGCTCCCCTGCGATCTTCCCAGATACACTCCCCTCCGATGTCGGACCCTCTGCGTTGCTGCTCCACCGGAGGAGATAGGGTCCACAAGAGCTTTCGCCTGTGTCACGATGGAAATACTGCATTCGCCTCGGAGGAGGGAACCCATGGCCGACCGGTATGGTTCCAGCTCCGGGGCTAGTTTCACTCGGATCGCCTTTGATATGGATGTTAGGCCCTATTATGAAGTCATCAAGGGTTCGGCTCACCTTTCATTTCGAGTATGCAAGAACTGGCGCTTCGGAATACGGTGCTGTTTGCTATAAAGATCCTGCTTCAGGAAGTTCAGCGTGGCAGTACGCGATCCCGCATCACCTTTCGCGCCCCGCGCCACTGGTGAAATGGGTATTTATACCTCATCGCTCTGCTCTTCATTGCTCTGCACATATCGCATTTGACCTCAACTTCAAAGGTGGTAGCCTTCGGAATATGTGACTCCGCAACGGATCGCCTACCTTTCTCAATCACCCCTTTCACCCTTTTATGTTAGCCCCTCCTGACGTGCTGAGATAGGGTGGTGCATTAATCGAGAGATGCTGTTCATCACGACTGATCAGCCCGCCGATCTGGAACGACAGAGTTCCGAGTCTTCCTTTCCGAGATGCTTTGCAACCTGAATCTCAGTTTATCGCTTATAGGCTCAAGGTGTCTCTCCTCGAAAGCATGGCTAATGCGTGGTGGTCCCAATACCTAACACAAAAGCATTATCATTCGCGTGCTGAAGAACAAGCACGGCGGACTCTAGGCTTGCAAGCTACAATCGCCAACCGCAGTACCAGTAGACCCCATTTCCTATTGATCGTGCCAGCCTGCAATGAATTGCTCCACATCGTGCAAACTGCCCCCTGCGGGCAACAGCGGCATGTTGTCCATATCCATCCCCATGTCCATGTCGATCGAGTCCAGAGACTGGATCCCGCCTATACTGCTGATATCTCCCGCACCGCGAAATCTCAAATCCATGTCCATGCTCAAAGTCGCATTACCGTACTCTGCTTCATACTGATGGTATGTGGAATGCGCGTGGTCAGCTTGAGTTGGCTGGCTTTCTGGATGCGTTTCAAGATTCGAGTTATTCTGCGGTGGCGGTGGCTGATAGAGCACTGTATCAGAATGACGCGTCCCGAAGAGCCCTTCTCCCGCCGGACGTTGATGCTGATTCATCCGAAGACCGAAATTTCTGGGATGCACCGCGGACGCCTGAAATACTGACGGCTGCGGGGTAAGCTGATTGTCGGAAGACTCCCGATCAGCACGGAAGATGTTCGCCTGCGATCGACTCCGACTGCCGCTCGCCTGATCCCTTGGATCCATGACCATGGGCATGCCGAAGGCGTTCATGTGTTCAAAAGGTAATTCCCTGAGATTGTGACGACCCCGGGACTCTACTCCGGAAGCCAAGGGCGGTCGACGTTGCAGGCTTGATTGCAAGTCTTGCGGCTGTGTAGCTAGATAAGCCTCCGGGCTCAAGGGACCCCCCGAGAGCGAGTTGGAGATAATGTTATTTGATGATCGATGTGAGTCTTGCCCTGGGAATTGGACCGCGGAATGCCCTCTCTGTTCGATACGACGGAAAGAGGTGTCTTGCTGTCCATCCCCTGAAGTACGCGATCGTGTATGCGGACGAAATGACCGAAGGTGTTGAGCTTGCCGCGATCCTTCCCCACTTTGATTCCTGGGTGGTCCAGCCCGGAATGCATCGGCAGGAGATATTGATGGATTGGTTTCGAAAGAAACATTAACGTTTGGTCGAGGAGAAGTGTTGCCAGTTCCAGCGCCTTGCACTATGTCTACGTCGCCGACGTCGTGGCCTTCTCGCGTTTCTGGCATACCGTTCCAGAAGTAGCCGTTGCCAGTGGAATCGCTCGCAGGTCCCGGCGGTGTCTGACTAGCCGATGTTCCAGTTGCGAGGGTAGGTGTAGATATAGCTGGAGAAGTGATTGTGACTCGCCTTAGCTGCGTTCGATTCGCCAAATGTAGAAGGTCATCCTGTTCGTGTTCCTGCCTGATGCGGGCAGTGTTTTTCGCTGCGTTGGCGGAAGGCCGACGCGCTATGGACAGCATAGCATTGCTAGCCCGCTGCCTTAGGCGTTGCAGAACCAACTGAGTCGAGGCAGAAGTCAGTCGATGCTTTCTTGACAATTTGGGAGCACTTACTAGACCCCCTTTGGCTTTGCTCCCTTCCGTTGCAGCCTGGGCGAGATCACACGCAGTGACCAACGACATGTAGGCTGGAGCGGCGAAGGCAGAAGCCGGCGCGTCTATGCAGATCGCGCCGAGGCAGACGGCGGCGGAAAAGGCGTGGACTAGATGACATGGACTATATCAGCAATACATGCCTTACCAGGCGAATGCAATACTCACACCAATAGAACCACCATCTTTTCATTATCATACAAGAGTCAGCTGGAAATCCTCGGACAATAGAGAGACGCTTACCTTCCGATCAGTGCAGGGTGGTAGATAACGCTCTGCCTGACAATACTGATCAACTCGACGCAAGCTTCGAACACGCTGAGGAATGAGCGAGAATACCTTCCATCGGATTTGGAAGGATCGAGGGGGTTCTGGAAAGCAAAGGTTAGCGTTTCACGATATCAAGTTGTGGCAAGCATACCTCTTCTAGAGCTTTGACGAAATAAGCTCGGTGTAGGTAGATAACTGTTTCCTGTATCAGCAGCCGTATACTGAATCTGTGCAGGATCGTGTGTGGATTGATGTCCGGGCCCAATTCCAGGGAGCTCGCTTTCACTCCCGGTTGCATCTCCGGTGGAAGTTCTCTGGCGAACTTTTGGATCTCATCGTCAATCGCCAGAATATCCTTGTAGGAAGTCCGGGTTGTCTTGGTCTGCTCGTCGATGACCTTGTCCATGACGTATACCAGCCTATACTTGGCGTCGTGGAAGTGGTCCTGGTCTGGCAAGCCTTCCTCTCCGATCAATGCATCTTCGCCTGGGAACTTGGTGTCGACCGATCTATTGCTGAGTGCGCAGGGTCGTGCAAAACACATGGCTTGTAGGCGATCCAGAGTCATCATTTCCCAAAACACCTTTCTCCGCTCTTCCGTCTCATAGGGAGACAGACCACTGAACGCTGTTCCGTCCCGATGGAGTCCGAGAGCTGTCACTGTGTAACCTCCGACGCCAAGAATCGGCCAGTATGCGTTGGCGCCGTTGGCTTCACGCTGATTAAGCATAAAGTTGCCGATAAGGTTCAGCGCTTGAACTGTGGCGACCGAGGGCCGGGAGAGCGCCCCGTTGACCGTAAGACAAGCAGAACCTAGGCGGAAGAGCTCAGCAGCTAGAGGATCGACTGCAAGAGGCATTCTGTCAGTACTATTTCGCATTAGTCTCGCTCTCTCGGTACCTACACGGCTCTCTCCTTTCAAGATCGAACATCACACCCAGCGCCATGACCAGGTATACGACTGCAAGTTTGTGCGGATTTGGCGGAAGTGTTGGCGAATACACGCTTGGCAGGTAATCATTGTCGAAAATCACCCTCGGGATACAATCGTACATCCACCCGACATTTTCCCAATACGCCTGAACCATCCTGTTCCCTTCATCTGCCACTCTCCCAGAGTTCTCGACAGGCAACTCGGCTTCCCATGCGGGTAGCAAGCCCCACAACTCGAGAAGCGAGAGATTGTTGCCATTAACGCCGATGAAGGGAAAATCGTCCAGAAGGTTTTCTTCCGCGGGACTCGATATTCCGAGAGAATTCGTAATGTATTGTGTGCCGCGCGAGAGTCTGGGATGATGCAGGATCGTAGGAGGGCCGTTTCGTGATGTATAGTCTGTGGCATTTCCGGAAGGTGACGGACCTTCGGCCTGGAGACGATGACAATAAGTATCACGGCGTTGGAAGGTCACTGCTACTTACGTGTAGCAAGGAGCTTCCCGCCGACGCTCCCACGAATTGAGCCTCCCCGTTCGCACCAATCGTCAAAGTCCCCAGCGAGATCTCTCCCGATTCGTCATCCGTCAAGCCTGAATCATCACCGTCCTCGTCCTCATTCCTTCCCCTCCGACGGATCTTGCTGGATCCTGCTAGACGGCTTGTCAGTTTACCCTTTCTGCCTGTGGACCCCTTGCTGGTATTCGGGTCACGAGGAGAGTACAGGTACGTATTGGTGAGAAGGTTGTGGGGTTCCGTCGTCGTTTTGGCATGAGCGACGGCAAGGGCCTTTTCGAGATCAGCGATCCGCTCGTGAAGTTCCTTGGTGTCCGCAAGGATCAGCCTGGATATTTGATGTATATAAGTAACGTCCTTCGAAGGGGTTCCGCAACCAAGGTGCTTTACACCTACCGACGACCCTTTCCCCCTGTCATCGCGCCGCTCGGACAGATCTGCTCTACTCCACGACGAACACACGATGTGCACGGCCAAGACCTAGCGGAATGAATAGATTGATCTCCCGTCTTCGGGGGAGAGACACAACACTTACCTAGAACATTTCAGTTTCAATCGCTTGCACTCTGCACAACTGTAACTCGTCCTTCCCGAAGTCGTGCTCCTATCGGTTACTATCCTTGGTATTGGGGTCCCGCTTCCAGAAGGCGCCACCGTTGCCGTCGATGTCACAGGCGCAGGTTGATTAACGGTCGTGTCTGCAGGGCTAGCTGAAGAACTATCGTTCCCCTCTTCTGGATTCCCTGAAGCTGCGTTGGGTTGTATCAGTGATGATGGCATTCGCGAAGAGCTGTCGTTTGGCATGGAGGTGCCCGAGTCGTGCATGGTACCGTCCATGAGATCCGTGTGATATGTTGATCGTGTCGCTTCCTGAGCCTGTTCGTCGCTCCGCCTGATTCGCGTCCGCTTAGCTAGCTGCTTTCCTGAAGTGAATCAAGCGCGTTTCACAGACGATAGGACATCCTCTGAGATGTACAATGTCAGGTGCACGCGTGACGAAGCTGGTGACGATACGGAACAATCCGACAGTACAGAGGTACATCCACCAAAGATCTGCGTCTTCAATATTCTTTGCTCAATAATCTCTTGCCCCGCGTGCAGATAGCCGGAAACAACTGCCTTGCCGAGGGATATCGGCGGCGAGGCCGAGAGTTGGCACATTCGCCACGCTCTGGCCTCAAGGAAGAAGCCGTAGACAGTTGGTGACATCTCATACGACAGGAGTGACGTTCGTCTGGTTTATGTTGGACCATCAAGACCCGTTGATGGTCCATCGGATGGCTACTCGACTTGCCATCCGTCATAGCAATCTCTGCCGTCCGCGCGTCGGGCGCAGACCAGAGGGTCTCCCAAACAAGCATGTCTCACGCATGATTACTTGATCGCATTGGCTGTATCATAATGACAACGAGAAAACAGACAGAAATTATTGTTCGCATGCACGAGAGGGATTGCTACCATCGTCTGGATCAAAGTCGGACACAGTCCCATTCAGGCCAAAGCACTGAGAACCTTTTGCCATTGCAAGGTGCTCAAACGGCGGTGTTGGTGGGCTGGTTGAGGACAGGCGCGTTGTTGGTGACTCCGACGTTGGAGTGCTGGATCCCGGCCTGGTTGTCATGCTCGGCCTTTCGGTTCAAGAAGCCGAAGGGTGACTTCTTGTGCTCGTGGACGACCTCGGCTCCTGTTCCATGCGCAGTGACGCTGGATCGGGCATGGGAAGTGGTGTTGCCGAGCGCGTGGTGGTGCTCGACGCCGCTGTTGACGGGGTCCGAGTACTTGCCGCTGGTGAGCCCGAGATCGGCGTAGTGGAGCTTGGAGATGGCCATGACGTGCATGAAGCTGGGCGTGAACCGTTAGTCATATCACGAACAAGGGACTCTAAAGCAACACTTACAGGAACACGGGCTTGGACAAGATGTCGAGAATGCCTAGATATGATGGGAAGGGATTAGTTGCGCCCATACGCACCGAGCGGGCGCTAACTTACTGTAGAAAATCATCTCGCCCGAAGTGCCCATGACGTTCGCGCCCTCACTCAACGCCCAGCAGACAGGCTACATTGCCGAAAGAGTTAGTGTACATCCATCGCCTCTAGCGGAAGCGGCTTACGTAGAGAGCCCAGGTGAAGACCAACAATCCAGCGGATCGGATGAAGGTTCGTCCCCAGTCAAGACCCATCAGGCGCGCTGACCCTCGAGCCGGCGAGAGAATGTGGTATGCGAGGTAGAAGAGGCAAGCGAGAGCGAGGACGTAGAAGCCCCATTTGTAGTCGCTTGAGATGAGGGCACCGATCAACAAGCAAGTGAACATCATTATGTCGACTGAGCGGCATTCAGCAGGAGGGAGTTAGGGGCAATGCTTTCGCAGGGAAGTGCCAGAGCTTACAGGCGAGAATGGCCGTGATATCACCCAAGGGCAATCCGGTAGCAAGCAACAAAGCCAACAGAAGCATAGGGGTCGTGATGATCCAGTCGATGTATCGAGAGTACCAGATCGCCCGGGTGCCTTCTCGTCGCATGGTCGTGAGGACCGGCGTATTCCCTAAGTTGCTTGCCAAAGCGAAGTAATCGATGGTAGAGATGGCTAAGGAAGAGTTGGACAAATATGAGTACCCTGCAACGACAGCTTGACCGCCAACATGCATGCTTACCGAGGATGATGGTGGCAAGTTGATGGAAGATTCGGGTTCCTCGAACTCGCTTGCGAGCCAGGAAGGCCATGATCTGTACCCATCGCCGGGCACCGTTAAGAACCGCAACCTTCGATATACTCAACATACTCACGATTGTAGCCAAACCCATGAGACCCGTAACAACGTAGAGCCATATAGACGTGCCCTTCGTTAGATGAATGGTGGAGCTGATAGGGTTATCTTCAAGAGGTCCGTACGCCATGATGTCGAAGGATGCTTTGCTTTGTTTTGGCTGGTAGGTGACAGAGAGCTGGAGAGGATCGCGCAATGGCTGATGGCAAGATTGCGGATCTGGTGCGAAGGCAAAGGTGGACAGTCCCCTTTCCGGAGAGGGGTCTATATACCTTTGCCCTCGCTAAGTTGGCTCGGTTCGCCAAGTCAAAACAGAAAAAAGGTAAACAAATTGAAAGTGGATTGATGGAAAGGTGATGGAAGCCCGTCCATGATGTCATTGAGTTGCCAAAGGACAAGAGAGATTTATACATCAGCGCCGAGCGACATGCAATATCAGCTGATCGGATGATGCCGATGCCGTGCAATTCTCGAATTCTCGAGCGCGTTTCATCCGACCACTGAAGTGGCGTACTGTCTGGGTCATTGTTGTCGACATCCTTGCCATCGTACGAGCGATACATAATCAAATCTGGGAGCTCGCTTTCGAGCTCATGACTGAAAGGACACCAGCAAAAGACCTCGGTCGCGCCGTGGAGCGGGATTCGCCAATGCCTCAGATGATCGCCCAGACGCTGTATCTGGACCGGGCGTCCTTTGACAGCACTGCCACTCCCCTGAGGACATGGCAATACGTCATGCGAAGCAGCGAAGTTGAGGATCTGTTCCCCATCAGCGGGCCACCAGAAGAGAACATCGTGATATGAAACGCAAGACGAGGAGACTTCCATGTATGGAGACAAAGGGATCTGCCATAAGCAAGCTCTACGTCAACGGACAGCATAGTACTTACCGTTACCAAAGGCTTCCGTGGCGACATCTCCTGTCAGATATCGACTCTCACAGAAAGCATCAAAAGTCGCGTTTCAGGCTGAAGCGCGTTCACCCTGATCAGTCGCAAACCCATCATGACGCGTCGATGACGCGGTCACGGACAGCTTCAAGGACTCAGTATTCAGCAATCATGACCATCCTAGAATCCATTCCGGAAGTTCCGAGACATCCTCCCGCAGAACCTCCGGAGAAACTTCTGGAGAAGCGATGCCAGGAGTTTGTCAAGACGAACTTCACCGACTTTTGTCGCTCCAAGAGGCTGTTGCATGACGACAAGACATAAGACGTTTGTCTTCGCGAAGCCAAGTTTTACTACGTACTACGGAATACTTACCAGACACTGTCGCCCAGGGGCATCCATACCCTTCAAGGAAGAACTGGTCATCACTCTCGAAGAACTCTGGCAAACCGAAATTCCCTTCGTATGAGTACCTTGCTTTGCGAAAACTCGGAAGACTGGATCACCTGATAGGCGCAAGCGAGCTGCATAGTCTCGTAGTGTTCAATACAACCTTTCTCAATCTCTTGTCGTGTGGCAATATCAAGCTCTACCACATAGCCCTGGAAGGATGCATCAGGACTGGCGTCCGGGACGCGAGTCGCCTACCAGGGGCATCGACGGTCGAGCACATATATTCCAAGATTTCTGGGCCTGTACGCAGTAATCTCGACGAGTTCACCCAAGAGCACTCAGGCGCTGTCGAGACGATATCAAGCGGAGAAGCGACAACAGGTACAGTCAAAGGCAGTCGATCAAACTCGAAGAACCGGGTAGCCATGCCCAATGGACAGTCGACCTGGAGGGAGCTATCAGGAGTGCCTACGCCTCGACAACCAGCGCGAACGATTTACTCCACTCGATTTTCTCCGTGCTCTCCCATCTTGAGGCAAAATCGCAGAGATGTCATCGAACTTCGGGTCGTGCTGATTGATATTGTATACACGAGAAGGCCAAAGGCTAAACTTCTTGTGCAGCGTGTGATTCAACCCGCTGAACTCGGGATGAAGATTGCATGCGCAGCGTCCGTCTCTCTCAGACACTTAGAAATATCAGCTAAATCGTGAGCGTGCATATGACAGAAGGCGAGAAACCCTCTGTAGCTTGTACGACTATCTACATGGTATGTAGCGCTTCTCATAATGGGATGAAGTTACCCACAATCGCCGTCGGAAATCCATAACTGAGAGACAGTGAAGGGTTAGCGGAGCAAATGTAACGCGCAGCCAGCAGAACATACGAGTCACGTCTTATGGTAAAACTAAAACAGCATTTCACCAGTCTAAAACTGTCCTCTCCACCTGGAGCGGGAGTCGGGCGGCCCTGGTTTGGTGTCGTCGATCCTTGATGTGACTCTGATCTTGTCATTGCCAGACCAGCGGGCAGCGCAAAGTTTGATGCCCTAGGTGAAGACATCGGCGTATTTGACGTGGAGTAGCCTGCAGGGCCCAACAGAGGGGTGGTGCTCGAAGCGGTTACCCTCGTCAAACGATCCGGTATGCGAAGGGTGCAGATAGTGTCGAGACTTTTGCGGCCTGATGAGATAGCGTTAACACAGAATGGCGACCCGTTTCACGGAACTTACCCGAATCGAAAGCGATACTGCCGAATAGCTAGAAAGACGTGAGTGAGCGGAACCTTTGCGACGAGGCTTTCCCCCGGACCTACTTGATAATACCGGACCATACTTTCCTCGGTCATCAGCTCATAGATACCGATCTTCCCGCCGCGCAATAAAGCGGAAGGTATCCCGGTCAGAACGGAAAACTCTTTATTAGCCTTGTAGATCTCTCCTGTCCGTCGCCAGAGACATGCAGGCGTGTGAATGGCTGAGCGGGATATGAGCACCCATATATCTATTGAACAAGCCGGTAGTCTTACCTGAGAAAACTCGATCGTAATCGAGCATCAGCCTCTCAAACGCTTCTTCCACGAATACCAGGTCGATATCGCTCAGCGTCTGACTGATCGCTCGAAAGGCAGGTCGGAAGACAGATAATGGCCGCAGAATGGCCTGCCGTGTTGCCGGTGACGGAACGCTAAAAAGGCAAAGTCAGCAGGGATTCTGTTTAGCGAAGGCGGGACCCACTTTTTCTCAAGCCATTTGTACATTTTGGCATACCCGCGACTGTAATCATATGGCTTCAAGAGTCCCGCTTCGTATTTCGCTTTGATGACCTTGGCAAGCCGTTCGTCCCGTGTCCCTGAAGCTTGATCCGCAGCTGCCAAAAAGTACTTTTCACTGAAAGACGGGTTATCAGGATTATGACGTTTTTCGCGCACGGAAGTCTCGAAACTCACGCTTTGCTAGCCTTTGGCAGTATCGGCCCATCCTCCTCTACTTTGACGTTTCCGGATTCCGTCTTCTTCGTTTCCGTCTCACCGGCCTGTCCATCAGGTACCGCCATCTCTCCCTCAATACCCGTGACCGCGCCAAATCCGTCTCCAAGCAAGGCTCCCACCCCCGAGTTTACGCCAATGCCAGTGAGGTCGAGCCCATTGTCTCCAAAGATATCTCCCAGACCTCCAGGAAGTGACGGAATACCGAGACTCTCCAAAAAGTCTGAAAGGACACCGAATTCTCCGCCTTGCACCTGTCGGGACAATCGTTCCGTCGCAGTGGTCCCGTAATTGGTGACGGTTGCCTGTGGGAGTAGCCCGGCTGAGCTCGATCCGTGTAACGGCTCATTCACCAGAGGTATTCCAGTCGCGAATGGACCGCTAGTACCGTCATTCCCGCGCACCAACCCATTGTCAACATCTCCATTCAAGGGTCCATTGCCGACATCCCCCGTCGTCCATTCCATATCGGTGTCGGGCCCAGACGAAAGTGTCGGGTTGTCTTTCAGGTGTGCCGTGTGCATGTCAATCTTTTCTGCTGTTGTAGCGTCTCCGGGAAGCATTGGCCACGCTGGTGGTAGGGACATTCCCGTCGAATGCAGAGTGCCATTCTGTGACGCGTCGTTCGTGCCCTCGATGCCAGACATGTTGTACATGTTGACACGCGAATTGAGCTGCGAGGGTGAGATGCCATGTGGGATGTGCGAAGCCGCGTCCTTGCTTTGATCGGAATTTGAGCCGGATCGGGGCATCTGTTGCGGCCAGTAATCAAGAGAGGCTTGCTTTGCGGTTGATCCCGGCTTTGCAGCAGTCTGATCTGCTGGATGCGATCCTGCCGAGGACGATTTTTGACGTTTGCTCGAGGAACCGTCGGCAGGTGACTGTGAGCGCTTCAGATTATCTGCTTCTCGGGTCTGAGCCTGCGACTTTGCGTTGCTCATTCCGGCTTGCTGCTTTCCATCCTCGATGCAAAGGTTCTGGATACCTCGCTTGATGCTGAAAGAAGGTAAGTGCCCGGATGCGGTGTATGCTGATATCAAACTTACCATCGACCGCAGGGACGTTCGTGATCACAGACCATGTGACTGTTTTTGATCAGATATGACCGCATTGTCTTCCCCATTGGGCTCACCTCCTACGGCAATAGATGCACGCCTTGGCCTTGTGTTTCTCCTTCGGACCCTTCCCGGTCACAGTGCACGCTTTCTTCCCCTTCTTCTGTCCGCCCTTCTTTTCTGCATCTCCATCATGATCCTGCTCAATACCGCCGCCCGCATCATCTGATACAATCGAAGATGTCGAAGGCTGATGACTGAAGGATGGCCGAGCGAGTTGTGATGGGCCTGCAGACGATGGTCCGGTGGTCGATCCCGGCACCGCGTTGTCAGCCGTCAATTTTCGCTTCTCGATTGGTGTCGACTGCTGGAACGTGCTTGATACTGTATGCACCTGTGAACCCTGATTCCCGCCGGGCTGCATTTGCACACTCGTAACACTCGTTGGCTGTTGCGGCGCGAAGGGATAATGCGTGTGCTGCTGCACGATTGTCCCGTTCCTTGGCGCACGTCCAATAACGCCCGGCGGCAGCGGTTGCGAGAGATTGTGAGAGTTGTACATTCCCGAAGCGGCCTGAGCCCGACCGCCCGGCATGTCGACCCCCTGTTGGGCGAATTGCACCTGTTGTGGTGAGAGTTGCTGCGGTGATGTGAAGTAGGTGACTTGCGGTGGGGATTGATAGAACTGGACTTGTGTTGGAGGGGAATGATATACTGGCTGGTTCGGAGAGTGGTAGAGCTGATGAGGTGACTGGATTTCTGCCTGTGGTGAAGAGTAGTACAGCGGAGGTTGCGTTGGAGATTGGTGAAATGCCTGGACCTGAGGCGGTGGTGATTGGTAGAGCTGAATTTGACTCTGTGCCTGAGGCGAAGATTGTGTATTGAGGTTGAGCTTGTCGGGAACGTAGATGTTCTGTTCACGAAGGAATCTACGATACGGCATGGTCGAGCCGAAGATCCGATGGCTACCGCGATCCACGAAAGTGCAATGTCACGAAAGATGAGTACTGAAATACGGCCGTGAATTAATGAGCGGAGCTAATAAGCGGAGCGACTTACGTTCGATCTCAATCTAGGCCGAATTGAAGAGCTGGCCCCGGCGGGTCGAGTATCAAATTGCAGAGCTTGTCCACCAGATAGGGATCTTCACGTCATTAACAGGTATATTGGTTTCCTAGTTTCATTGCTATACCTGATCATTCCATTGCTATCGATTTAATTCGAGTGGTGACAAGACCTTCCAATCGCACGACACGAAAAGCGGGAAATATCCGTTCAGGCTATTTAGCTAGCTAGTTAGTTAGCTGGCTTCGCGTGAAACAGGGGCAGTTCACAAGTACTATAGCCGTACTCAAAGCAAGTGCAAACGGTGCAACCAGCTGTGCTGCAAATGCTTGGAACGCTCGAATCCGACCTGGTGACGTGCACCATTTCTGAAGCCGTCCTCCGACGTTCAAGTGTCATTCCGAATTCCGCTATACCTGAGCGAGGAGGCTCGGGCGTGAAAGACTGGTTTATGACTCGCTCTAAGAATTGGCCGAGTACCTTGATCAAGCATAGGCACTGCGAAGGAGCGAGGCTACCGCAGAATGTAAATAGACGAGAGTCGACTCCACTATACAGTATCTGTATATTGCTTTCGTTACACATTCATTTAGGTTCATATGTAACCCTTAATCTGTCCCTTGATGCATATGGGACATCACTAGGAACACCCAGTCAAAAGGATAGGCCGCGGACTGGCTGCCGGACGCATTGACATTCGGCCCTCTGAATCGCAGCATAGAGTATGCGCAGATCAAGAGAAACACAGGAGCAAGTATCGCCGCAGCTCTTTGTATCCGTTGCGCGCACGGACCAGTATGACAAGTAGTTTCGTCTCATAGCAAGGGCAAAGAGCACAAGCCGAGCAGCCGCGGAAGTCTTGATGATCGGCCATGTATCACGAGAGAATCCCTAACATTCGATCTGTTTGTCTACCTTCCTCATTTTCCGGGAATGCAGCAACTATCGTCAGCCACGCCACCTGGATTACCATGGTTTCAAGTCAAGGTCTGGTCCTTGTCAACGGGGCTTACCTGAAGAGACCAGCCCGTGCTGCGCAACTTGCGGGGCGAAGATACGTGTGAAGGTGTGCCGAACCCGAGGTTGAAGACCGCACAGGAAAGGAAGAGTCCTGATCGAGGGTTCCAGGTCACGTGCATCGAACGCGTCGGCTGAGCGCGCTCGCCTGGCCCGTCAGTTGTGCGAGTGAGCATTAGGGGGTTTCAAATATATGTCAACTCTCCGCGGTCATCTCGGTTTTTCATCTTTTTCGAGATGACAGCTTGGC